>JAOTQJ010011377.1:0-17873 GCA_025642045.1 Solanum sejunctum
GATCTATCCAAATTATATATTTTAAAAATTAAAAATAAATTATGTATATAAAATTTACTTAAATAATAAGTTTATATCGATATTGAATCAAAGTGTAAATTTATGTTCCTTTATTTTATTTTATTAGACAGAAAAATCTTAAAGTAATTCGTTTTTATAATGTTAAAAACTTAAAGGATATTTCAGACTTTTTATTAGAAAGTGCTTAACAATATTTATGTGTCAAATACATCAACAACTTTTTTTCAGCTATAACATATTTATCCAAACACATAGCTGTTTATTTTTCAATAAATTTAAGCACTTTAAGAAGTGTTGTAATAACATAAAATTTATTAGAATATAAATTTTATAATATGATTCAAATTATATTAAATTAAAAAATATATTAGTCCAAAATGAATATTGTGGATTAATATAATTAGGTTTATTAATTAAGTCTAATAAAATATGAATTTAATTAAAAACCCAAATTTATTCTTTGGGTTACAAAAGATGACCCCCTTTGTAAGTTAAAGTTTTGTGTTGATTTTCTTTAAATTTATCTATTTCATAAGTTAAAGTATTAAGTTGCATAAAATTTGTGAAGGCGAATGCACAAACTTCAAAAAAGAAGGGATTTTTATTATTTTTATTCTTACTAACATGCCAAACGTGAATTAATTCTGAATTATTAAGTCTTGCAGCAAAAGAAAATATGTGAATAAGTTCAAGTTAGAACCACAAATGCATGATATGAGATAAAAAATATAGAAATTCTATTGCTATAAAATTGTCTAACATATCAATCTAAATCTTGAGAAAACAAAGAAAAAAAGTATAAAAAAAGGGAGCTTAATCTAAACAAAATTTCCAGTTGATCAAATCTCAACGACTAGCCTCTAAGCCCTCTCTCGTGTGCTCCAAGCGAGTCAAATCGTCGATCGTCAAAAAGTCCATATTTTCATAAGAGGACACTTCGTTCTTAGCAACTAAGATCTTGGCTTAAACATCGTCAATCTCTTTCTTGGCAGCATTTATAGCAGCCTCAATTTTCTCTCGCTCCACCTGTAGAGTTGCTAACTTCTTCTTGACCTTCTTTAGTGACTTTCTTTTAGAAGAAGCATGTTTAGTCTTCTTGCCCTCCTCTGCTCTAAGTGACTCAAGAACCTCGTTGGCCTTAGAAAGCAACTCCAGTTTCTTGTCTTCATGCACCCTATCTACAAAATTGGAGCATTCTTGATCATAAGAGGCAGCAAGCTCAAAGGGAGAAGCCACCAAATGCTTCAAGGATGAAAAATTTATGAGACGCGTCTCACTCATCTTTTGGAGAATCTCATAAATATTTTCTTTATAAGATGAAATTGAGTCTAGAGAAGTTCTAGAAAGTTTAATACAAATCTCTTCCTAAAGGCTCAAGATATACTTCTTTTTGTGAGTTGAAACAACATTTTTTCCTTAAAAAATAGACTTAGGCCCATCTGGCTTTGAAAGAAGCAGAGGAGTGCTACTTGAATCGAGGGTTAACCTTTTTAAAGTTTGATTAGGAGAATTGATTGTGATTCTCTGTTCTTGCTCAATAGCTAAAGTTGACTCTACCTCAGGTTTCAATGTCGCGACAGACTCCACATTAATTTGCATCCTTTCTTGTAGTTATTCCTTTGGATGCTCAACAATATTCACCTACATAAAATAGGAGGGAAAGAGAATTAGCAAATTAGTTAACCATAAATTTCTGATGATATTCACGCTTCAATTAGAAAGTGATCGTTGTCAGCGATTAATCTAACCAAAAGTTAGGGTCGAATCTATAGGGAATACAAGGTTTGACCACAAGAATTCACTATCAATCATTTCGAGTATCGATAACTAAAATCTCTAAATGGGGGGTTTTGTGATTCAAGAACAAAATAAAATAAACACTATACTACGATGCGGAAAAACACTCAATTTTAGGGACAACTTGGGAATTGTGTTTCCCAAGGTTCTTTGACTCGATTACCCTAGGTAATATAACTAAATTTGGAGATTCGCATGCAGGACAGTAACTAAGATTCTTCCAGCTCTCTTGTAAAGGTGAAGGTCAAATTTCACCATGGCACTTGGTCGACTACCATGGTGTGCCAACTAATCTTTACATATTGTCCCAGTCAACCTCCCCTTAGTCAAGTTTGGTTGATTAGACAAGAACACATCAATCGAATTATATCATCTGCTTCCCTTTTCCTATTCGTCACTACCTTAGTTGGGATCACGATAGTAGGCGGGGTTTGGTGTTGGTCATCACCAAACAACAATCATAATGAAAGGAAATAAATACTACATGCAAAAATCCAATCATAGAAATATAATAAACCTAGGTTATCTCAAGTCAAATACCCATGGTTCCTATAACCTCAAGTTGTGGGTGCTTAGCTGCTCATGGCTAAGGCAAAATAAGAAAAAATGCAAATAAATGACATAATTTAGAATTTTGCCCAAAGCAATGAAGATTGAAGACACCATAAGTTGCAAACCACAAGTTTGATATATTGATGTTGACCACAAAGCAAGGTTTACAATTCCCAAAATTGGGTTTTCCAAGAGAAAAAGATAATCTAATCTAAAGACCTAAGAGTTTTCTTGAGAGAATATTCAAAGATGATAAAAACTTCTCTGGTTCGAATCTCCCTAATAAAGCTCTAACTTAAACTATATATAGTGTTTACAAAATAACCCTAAAAATTACACAAAAAAGACAGCTGACAGCTTGTAAGCCTCACAGGTACGACTCGTAGGATAACCTACGAGTCATAGTCGGGGTCTCGTATCAGGTTCTTGGCATCTTGGACTCAACTGGTATGACTCACTGGTAAGAGTAGTAGTTTGGGCTACAACTCATATGCTCCTCTCGTAGTCTAGGCCTTCAATTTTTTTTGGTCCAATATTTTTGCTCTCTGATTCCTGCTATGAGTCCACCTTCATGAGTTGTAGTGCAACTTATGACTCGTAAAGATGAACTCGTAGGTGCGACCTCCACTTAGCAAATTTCTGATTTTTGGTCTCTATTTCTTACTACAACACACCCAACGACTCGTAGCTTGGGCTACGACTCATAGGTGAGCTCGTATGTCCTATGATTTAGCAAAATCTGCAACTTTTCTTCAATATTATCCCAACCTAACTTTTCTGCAAGGACAACATAAAAACCATAAAATTTCACATTAAGAACTTACAAAATTTCTTATTTTAGGCATCAAATATGCTATATTTGGACAACACATCAACACCCCTCAAGCGACAACTCAATCTACACAGACAAAGCGAAACATATAATAGCTATACTGAAGGCATGTACATCAACTCTTCTGATTCAGGTACCCAACTATCATTTTCAAAAAACCAGATTGCAAAGTTATTGAGCATAACAAAACATGATGATGAATGTGGCAACCCAACTATGATAAGCTAAGGAGTATCAACCATCCATAATCACTGGTGCAACCATATGCTACTCAAGTAGTGCAAATGCCCTCACAGAAAAGAAGTCTATCTTACTCACTCAAAAAGCATTTGGAATTTAGGGACTGAGGAAATATTCTCACTCTCATAGTTGGAATTCATACATCTTGACTAACACTATAGGCTTACCTTTATACACATCTTCTGGCTTAGTAATAAAGTGAATTTGGATCACTTTAGGACTTATGGGCTTATAACATAGGTTCAGGGAGCTTTGGTATGGCATTTTGGGCAGGTAGTGACTAAAAGCTATCCTTGAACCATTTTTACCAACACTTTTTACTTTCATTACCCAACCTTTTTCAATAAGTCCACCCTTATTCTCCTGTTTCAAACTTTTTCTCAAGTGCTTTCTTTCTATTTTCAGCTATGCCTTATTTCTAAACTCAATTCTTGCTACTTTTTTTCTCAATTCAAGGCACTTTTCTTTTTTTTTCTTCACTCGGCTTATGATTTTTTATTTTTTCTTTATTTTCCAACTAACCAACTCATTATCATTATTTTACCACAATAAGGGCCACCCTCAACTTAAGCATTCAGCCTGAGGTGAAGTACACAATATCCATTCCCAAACCAGGGCCACAATTTGTAGCTATCCTCAACTTAGGCTTTTATGCTAAATTAAGGTTCACATGTTCAAGGATAGACTAGGGCAAATATCAAGGTATTTCATCAAACAAGATAAAGCTAGTAAGGTGTCAAGAAAGAATGAGTACATAGAAGCTCAAAAATTTGAAACAAGGGATTCACTCACTCATTTGGTGGGTCACTTAAGCTAAAAATGGGTTCACTCAATAAACAAAAGCCTAAGATCCTTTTCATATCAACCACATTACCAAACCAATCTTAGAGTACTAAGGCAAGTTCTGAGTCCATACAAGATGCATGAATGCCACAAAATCAACTCACAACACAGATGATATTTCACCCACAATCAAGTATAGACTCACAGGTCATGCTTCAAACCACAATTTACCTTTACATTATCAGAATAAACATCACTACACCATCACAATGCATGAGTGCATCACTAATCACAATATCAAAAATTTTGAGGGGTACCCAATTTTTCAAATTATTCAAAAAGTATTTAAAGACTATGCATATGACAACATATAACACTACTATGAATTTACAGATTATCTACACTACCTAAACATGTCGGCTCAACAGAAAAGTAAACATACACAAGGAAAAAGAATCACGATAAGAAAATCTTAGAATAAAAAATACGGGAAGTGATGGACTTGAGGTTACTTAGACTTCACCTTAATCCATAACTTCTCACACCCCACCAAAATAGGTTACTTTGTCCTAAAAGTAAAGACAAGATCGAAAACAAAACACGATAACATAGAAATATATATTTACATAGATTAAAAACCAAAAAATAATATCCATAATATAAGCAAAAAAAATAACATACAACATAAAATTATTTAAACACATCTAAAAACCAACATTATAAAAAGATTGTCTAACAATAGAATAAAGTATCCATAATGACAAATTAAGAACTGGGGTCAAAAGAAGTCAAACATCATGGTCCATCAAGCACCGGTCTCTTGCTAGTCAGCAGGTTCCTAGGGCACTATCTCCTCCTCAGTAATCTGAGTTGCAGCTACTAGCTATCTCACTGTATGGCAGCCAATAGGATTGACTTCTGCACTACCTCCTCTGGTATCAGCTCCTCCACCGAGGCTGCTAGCTCCTGAGGTCAAGGCCTCTTCTGGCTTATCTTTGGATCATCTGTCTCAAGGGACCTCTTTCTATGAGCATGCGGGCACTTAGCCAGCCAGTCAAACACCTCATTGCCCCTCAGTGATACCTCTGGGACTGCCACAAGAGCTTCCAATATCTATAATAAATCAGCCTTAAACTTGACCAACTCTTCAGTCACTACACTCGTGTTAGTAGGCCTATCTCCTTTAAGTCTCTGTGGACTCTTGCCTCAAAAACATTGACTGAGGCATCTACAGGTCTAACTTGCTCATCAATCAAATCACGGGTGAATGACTTTATCCTCTCCTATGAGTCATGTACGGGTCGGTCAACCTATGGTTTGACCTTTGCGGATAGAGCATGCAACCTAGATTCCACCATGGCCATCCTGCGTAATAGTGCTTGAAAAGCAAGAACAGAAAGAATAGAATTAACCCATATACTAGACGATGCTGGTGCTGAAGTGCTCGAAGATGGCCTGGACTCAATCACAATAACTGGCACAGCTTCTGCAGCAGTTGGAGTAGTGTCTATAACAACAGGAGTTGAACCCTAAATCAGAGGCTCTACCGGGAAGGGTTCTGGAATAGGGGGTGGAACAACACTTTGTAAGGATACTGGGTTCTCTTCAGCCTTGATTAGACTGGGGTCCATCATATGTGCAACCTCTACATGAGGGTCCAATTGGAGAGACACTCACATACCAGCTTCCTTGCATAGTCTATGTATTAGGATGGGGAATGACAATGCCTACTAGGTGCGGACTGCTGCTTCATGAATCTACTCTACTATAACGCGAGCCTAATCTATGGCATACCCTGCCAAGAAGCTAGCCAACAACACAACCCTCTCTAACTTGATTATATTATCCGTGAACGTTGGTCCGATGCGCCACCGGATGATAGACCACCAAAACTTCGCCCTGAATGAGAGGTGGGCCTTCAAAATATGCTAAGTGTGATTTGTAGCCCATATCGGCTCAACACCTTCCTCGCAGATTTGGCTCGCTATCCACCTAAGAAGCTCTATTCTCAGCTTGATATCTTGTTAATTAACTGGCTTTATCATTTCTGCAATCCTATGATCATACTCTGCTCTGGATTGCGACAATTTGTAATTCGGCCCAAACTGTACCCTTTGAATGGTTTCTTCTAAGATATCGAGAATCTCACCCTTGACTAGTACTTCACTCAATTGTGGATGCTCAATGGGCTTTTTGTGCCTCGGAAGATTGCTACATAAAGTAGCATAGTAAGAGGCATGGCATTCTCGGACCAGGTAGGGGGTGTACTTTCCCAACACTTGTGATAGCCATCCTAGTCCATGGCGCTTAATTTCAGCCTCTAGTCCCGGTGTACCACTTAGCCCTGAGTCTTTTAAACTTGACTCTTTATGAAATCTTCGCACCAGCCTCCCTTAACTTTTTGGTTCCAGTCCCTTTTCATAAATCTCTCTTATGTGTAGGACACACCATCTTGTGCTTTTGGGGTCTGTGGAGGTGACGGTGTAAGTCAAATCGATTGGCTGTTGTGGAATAGTCTCATCTAGTTGACTTTGAGATACCTCAAAAGGACCCAACTAAGAAAGTGAGGCATCATCATCTGATCCTTTATCATCACCCTCTTCTTCAGACTGGGAGGGATAATTAACTTCCATTGGGACCCTTGTTATTTGTGATCTTGTCATGGGCACATTAGCTTCAGGATCTGGTTGCACATTTATCTCTTTAGTAAATTGTTCATCATCCGATGTCTCATCTCTTAGTCAGTGTCCTAAAGTCGAGGCATCACTCTTTTGACCTCTTGGAGAAATGATATCTGAAAAGTCAACACATACCAATATATGAGTCCCATGATGTTTTTGCTCAATAAATGTCTAACACATAAAAGAATCAAACAATACATAATACAAATATCAAAGTGAGAAACAACAGAACCAGATACAGGTTTGTAGATACAAGTTAAAGGTACGACTCATAGGGGGCCTATGAGCCATAATGTAGACTCGTAGTACTAAGTTCTCTGAGAAAAAGGGCTTCTGGAATAAGCTGCGAGACGTAGTCTAGGCTCATACCTCATTCTTGAAACATTTGAATATTCAAATCTAGGTCACAAGACCACCACTACGAGTTGTAACAAGTGCCACAAATCATAAGTGAGCCTCGTATGGAAAATGTGAAGGCACCATAGATAACTATTGCCTTCTGCGAAGGGCTACTACAACTTGTAGGATGACTTACAAGTTGTAGTGGGTCCTCGTAGCTAAAAACAGAAAGCACCTTGGGTGCCTCTAACCTTTCCAAAATGACTAAGAATTAACTAGGAAGCATCAGAAATCACAAACACAAAAATAGTCCAGTAATAAGTCTAATCACTACACTTTACAAATCATCCCATAATGAAACACAATTCTCTGTATCATTCTAGACAACTCCAATATCAAACACATGGAAACACATAAAAGGGTACATTAAAATGCATGAGTCCTCCCTCAAAATAGAATGATAATATCCCTCCACTTACATAGTTCCACCCCAGTTGGTCTACACAAGATAATCACCTATAAAATACATAATACGCGCACATGACCATAACATCAGACTTTAAAGTCACCCAACAAGGATAAAATTAAAGAATCAACTCATTGCAGGGACATAGATAAGTATAAATCACATTCTTATCATAAAGCATTCATTCAAACACCCACAAAACAAGATTGTTTTAGAGGAATACCAAACTTAACCATGAAAACTTACCAGATGAATGGATGAATGTGAAATGAGAAGAAGAAAAAGAACTCGAATCCCTAGTGAAAATTGCACTTGCTGGGGGAATTAGTAGATGAATGATTTGGGGAATGAATGAAACAGTGAAAAGTGATGTTAAGCGGAGGGGGGGGGTTATAAAGTAAGAAGAACCATTTCATGAAGGGACATAATGAGCCAAAAGACGTTAGTCTTTTAATATTCCAAGTCAGGTCACCTTTTAAAATTCTGTAGGTCAAACCTAGAGACGCCGACTATGAGTCATAGAAAGTCATACGACTCATAAGTCCTGGTCTCGTAGCGGACCCAACTTTTAAGAAAATTTTAATTCTCATACCTGGGCACTACAAACCCCATTCATGACTCATAGTAGACCATACGAATCGTAAGGTTGGCTTGCAGTGTGTGTGCCAACTTCTAATACTCACTATTTCCCTCTATGAGGCATGACTATGAGTCATAGTGGTGACTACGACTTGTACCCATGCTTATAGAAGCTGCTCCAAGCATAAATCTCTCTACTCCTCCTTTTTCTAGCTCGTTCCTGCAACTAATTACTCTAGATGCAGTTAAATGCAAGACAATATAGCTGATTCAAAGTCTTAACACTCACAACAAAATATTAACCTACCACCCAACAATTTAAATGAATAAAAATGACTCAAAATAATCCAAAACATAAAAGATGTTTGGGTTGCCTTCCAAGAAGCGCCTTGTTTATCGTCATGGATCGACCTTGTCATCGTCTTTCTTCAACAATTATCGAAGGGTCCACACCTCACTCTTGAACTAATCTAGGTGTTTCATAGACTGGTGAATATCGAATACTACCTCTATATCATTGATCCTAAAATGAAGTTGACCCGAATTCATATTCACTAAGGCTCTCCCAGTGGATAGAAATGGTCTCCACAAAATAATGGGCACCTCAAAATCAACTTCGCAACTAAGGATCATAAATTTTGGAGGAAAAATGAATTTATTAACTTTAGCAAGCACATCAAGAGGGATTCCTGCCGACTTTTTAATGGTTTGATCCACCATAAGCAACCGCATTCTTATCGGGGTAGGTGTGCCAAGACCAAGCTTTTTGAATACAGCAAGAGGCATAAGTTGATGCTTGCTCCTAAGTCGCATAACACTCTTGCGAATTCAACATCACCGATAGTGCAAGGAGTGGTGAATGCACCGTGGTCCTTTTATTTCTGAATAAGGCATTTGGTCATGATTGCACTGTATTATTGGAGTTCTTCTGAGAGTTCTTGGCTCAGAATACACTTCTTTGTTACCAAATCCTTCATATACTTGGCATACCTGGGTATTTTTTCAAGGCTTCCAAAAGGGGAATGTTGATAAATAATTATTTTAGCATTGACAAGAAGTGCTTGAACTTGCCATCTTCTTCCTTTTTCTTAAGTCTTTAGGGAAATGTAAGAGGCAGTTTTGGGATGGTATTGACTTTTTCTTGCTCTCCCATCTTTTGGTTTTCCACTCCTTTGCTCCTTGGACTTTCTTCCTCAATCATCACCTTGCTATCAATGACCCCTTCATCAACTTTATCCTCAACCATTGGCATAGGAGGATCAATAGTACTTTTGCCACTCTAAGTCATGACTATCATACAATGCCCTTTATTTTTAGGATTTTGACTAATGTTACTTGGTAGAGTGCCTTTCTGGCGTTGGTTCAACTGTGAAGAAACTTGATCAAATTGTTTCTCTAGTTGCTTACTTGCCACCGAGTGAGACTCTATTTTTTGGTTAATACTTGAGATATCTGCTTTCATACTCTTTAGGGTCTTATCTTGGTGAGCGGCTCTCTTTAATAACTTGTCAAACATCTCTTCAAGCCTATAAGTGCTTGAATGGCATCACTGTTGTGAGGTGGCACATAATTACCATTCCAGTAGCCCCCTCTTCTTCCCCATCTGGCATCTGACACTCTCTTTCATAGTATCTATCCCAGTTGTCTCTATATATACCATTATGGTTGATGTTCCAAATTGGAACCTTGGGGTTGTTCTAGAAACCCGCCACTTGGTTGCTTATAAAACATGCATCCTCATCAAAGAATTGATCTTCATAGATGGGAGCCTTCGGAGGTTGGTGAGTGACTGCTTTGACACTTGCTTGGTTTTACTTCAAGACCAAGTCCATACTTGTGTGAAGTTGAGCAAGTTGCTCTATGATCTCTTTGTTTACCTTTTCTTGCTTATTGTTGGGGTTGACCACACAAGAAGTTTTTATCGCACCTCACTCTCATTGACCCCATGTTCTATTGGTTTTAACCACTTGCTCCATCCTTACGGCTATTAATGCAAAAGGTTGGTCAAGAAATATGCCTCCTATGATTGTGTCGGCGCAAGCTTGACTATTCTCATCAAATGCTCGATAGAAAATCTCAACCAAGGCATCATCAACAATCTTCTGATTGGGGACCATCCTCAAGCATTTGGCAAATCTCTCCCATGTTGTGCTAATAGAGTCACCTGACAATTGCTCGAAGTTGTTTATTTGATCCTTGAGCTTCAAATTCTTAGATTATGGGAAATATCTCTCAAGGAATACTCTTTGAAGCTCTGCCCAACTTGTAATAGTACCTGGAGGAAGCTCAGACAACCACACAGCTGCATTACCAGTCAATGATAGTGGAAACACTCTTAAGCCAACGATATTAAGAGAAAGATTTTGTGTCCCCATGATACTCTTGCAAACAAACATCACGTTTTAGAGATGATGGTGGGGATGCTTTGAAGGTAGCCTTGTGAATAATCCATGGTTTTGGAGCATTAGAGAAACCCACTTGATACCGCGAACTTAGTGTCTGTCGATAAAGGAGATAGTATTATAGCATCGATAACTCCTATGGCCGTATTCCATAAGCGTTTTCATTAAATTCCCTAAGTTGTGGCCTGTTACCCCTTGGTGGTGGATTCTCCTCTCTTCCCATATCCTCATTCATATTCGTGTCCTCCTCAACCTTGATATCCTCATTCACTTGAGCCACACTTCTAATGAGTTGGTGGATCTCCAAATTGATCGAAGCTAGGGATTGCCTTGCCTTCTTGTGTTGAGCATATAACCTAGTACACCCTGCAAGTAAATCACACAACAAAAACAAAAACAAAAGTAAAATATAAGAGACTCTAAAAATTAAAACTAGAACTAATTAATAGTGAAATTAAGTCAAAACCTAGTTGTATTCCCCCACAATGACGCCATAATTTCTGATGATGTTCACGCTCTAATAAGAAAGCGGTCATTGTCAGTAATTAATCAAACTGGTGTTTAGGGTCGAATCTAAAGGGAATACAGGGTTTGACCACAAGAATTCACTATCAATCATTTCGAGTATTAATAACTAAAATTTCTAAATGGGGGGTTTTGTGATTCAAGAACAAAATAAAATAAACACTATACTACGATGCGGAAAAACACTCAATTTTAGGGACAACTTGTGAATTATGTTCCCCAAGGTTCTTTGAATCGATTACCCTAGGTAATATAACTACATTTGGAGATTCGCATGCAGGACGGTAACTAAGATTCTTCCATCCCTCTTGTGAAGGTGAAGGTCAAATTTCACCATGGCTCTTGGTCGACTACCATGGTGTGCCAACTAATCTTTACATATTATCCCAGTCAACCTCCCCTTAGTCAGGTTTGGTTGATTAGACGAGAACACATCAATCAAATTATATCATCTTCTTCCCTTTTCCTATTCGTCACTACCTTAGTTGGGACGCATTAGTAGGCGGGGTTTGGTGTTGGTCATCACCAAACAACAATCATAATGAAAGGAAATAAACACTACATACAAAAATCCAATCATAGAAATACAATAAACCTAGCTTATCTCAAGTCAAATACCCATGGTTCCTACAACCCCAAGTTATGGGTGCTTAGCTACTCATCGCTAAGGACAAATAAAGCAAAAATGCAAATAAATGACATGATTGAGAACTTTACCCAAAGCAATAAAGATTAAAGACACCACAAGTTGCAAACCACAAGCCTGATAGATTCATGTTGAGCACAAAGCAAGGTTTACAGTCCCTAAAATTGGGTTTTCCAAGAGAAAAAGATAATCTAATCTAAAGACCTAAGAGTTTACTTGAGAGAATATTCAAAGATGATAAAAACTTCTCTGGTTTGAAACTCCCTAATAAAACCCTAACTTAAACTATATATATTATTTACAAAATAACCCTAAAATTACACAGAAAAGACAGTTGGTATGCCTTACAAGTACGACTCATAGGATGGCCTACGAGTCGTAGTCGGGGTCTCATATCAGATTCTTGGCATCTTGGACTCAACTGGTACGACCCACTAGTACAAGTTGTAGCTTAGGCTACGACTTTTATGCTCCTCTCGTATTCTAGGCCTTCAGTGTTTTTTGTCCAATATTTTGGCTCTCTAATTCCAGCTATGAGTCCACTTTTACGAGTCATAGTGCAACTTACGACTCATAGGATGACCTCGTAGTTATGACCTCCACTTAGCAAATTTCTATTTTTTTCTCTGTTTCTTACTACGGCACACCCTACGACTCGTATCTTAGGCTACGACTCATAGGTGAGCTTGTATGTCCTATGATTCAGCAAAATATGCAACTTTTCTTCAAAATCATGCCAACCTAACTTTTCTGCAGGAACAACACAAAACATTTAAAAACCATAAAATGTCGCATTAAGAACTCATAAAATTCCTTGTTTTAGGCATCAAATGTACTGTAGTTTGACAACACATCAATTGTTCTTAAAATTCATTTTAAAAAAAGGATTTATGGTCAAAGAGGAAAATCTCTTCACTCTAAATGGCTAATGGTTTTGGAGGACTATCAATGCCTTGTTCTTCCACAATCTCCAACTCAATAGCCTCGAGCGCAATTGGTACATGTCTTTTCCTCTTCCAACATTGGTCCCCATTGCTGCTTTTGCTAGTATCTTGAGAGGCTTGCTTTGTAGGTGGAAGAATTAAGGGGCATCTCTTTGCAGGGGTAGGAGCACGAGCTACTTCTTTCTTCGATCCCTTAGAGGTCTGGAGCTTCTTATTTTGAGGTCGTAGGGCATCAACTTTTAAGAGCTCCTCTTCGATGTCTTAACCTTTGTCCCCTAAAAGAGTGGCGAAGTTTGGCCCAACCTTTTCCAACAAAATTTCTAGATTATCCTCAAGAAACTTTCTATGAGATTTTTCCTACTAAGATGGGTATCAAGTGGAGTAAAGTCTCTTCGCAGAAGCAACTGCAGGAGGAAATATCGCTCTGGACATAGTAGTACACGAGATACAAATTCTCCAATACCTAAGTACCTCCTAAAGAGATTCAACGTGAATATCATGTTCGATATATCCAGGGGTATCTTGATGGAACCCAAACTGATGACTAAATCAGTGGGGACTATATAGCTCGATAACTAAGGAGTTCCTCTTCCTTAAGGTAAGATAATTAAAGCGAAGGTTCATGAAATAAGATAAATCCATCTCTAAAGCTTTGTTATCATCAAAATGATAAGTTTGGTGAGGCTTAGTAAGCATAGTCGTATTCCATACAAGGCTTTCACCTCGATGGACATGCTTTCGTGCCTTATCTTTGTCAAAATATTTTTGCAGCACCCTCACTAGAATATGTTGTCATCCGCAGGATGGAAAGTCTACCAGTAAAGGATAATGTGTCTTAAGATAATGAGCAAGCCAACCATAAACATAATGGATGGGAAAGAAACCTTAATTTGATCAAACTGTGAAGAATTTGAAATCTTGTTTAAGCAATGATAGATGCTTCCTAAGACTGGGACTGCAAGGCTAACCCTTCGACCACTCGCCATCAAGCTTGCCATCTTAAAATTTTCAGGCTGAATAAGATTTTCCACTTTAGAGGTAAATACAAGACGCATAACCAACATGACAAGAAGGCTACCAAATAAATCCTATATTTTTGGTGTTCAGCTAAAATCATAGAAAATTGTCATCTCTTGAGAGCTTAAACATGTGCTCACCTCCATTGATATCTTACTTGTCGGGTTATGCTTGGATGCTAAGCGTCAAACCTTCTTCTCTTTTCTTAAGGGAGCTAACTTATACTTGATGTCTTATTTATACCAAAATTGTATCCAATTACTAAAAGTGATCCCCGAGATATCACCCTTCTTTTTCCTAAGATGATAAAAGGCAACAAATAAATACTCACAAGTTTGAGGAAGAAATCTATCCTTTTTCATATCATGATCTGTAAGGTCTTTGGCATTAGGTATAACTTCTTCATAAGGACAGCCACTGATTGGTCAACCGCAAGAAATATACAAGTCCCAAAGGGATATGGATGATTCTCCAAGAGATGTAAATAGTGTATTTATTTGGGGACACCAAGCCTCATAAAAGGCCTACACGATATTGGAGTTTTGATCTTAAGTAAAAAGAGAAGCAATGACAGCATTTCGGAGGTTAACATCATTGAAGCTTTGTTTGCTAAGGAAATCTTCTGTCCATTCCCAATATACAAGGATGAAATGATATTCACCCTCGAACAAAATTTTATCTTCCCAACGTAACCCTTCTTGGATCATGCATCACCCTAAATTTGGAAGAGTGCTCACAATATTGTTGCCTTAAAGATTTGGTATCTCAAGATACCATGCCTTGGAAGCTTTGTTAGATTTGGGATCGCTTTCAAAGGTCTAATCTACCTTATAAAGTGTGTTTCTCAATTGTGGCCACGCATTAGCATAATGACCAACGAGAGGATCTTGGACTAAAAGTTTGGTCTCTACCTTGCTACCTTGCGTACTAATTATGAGGTATCTAAGTTCGGAAGATGGTCAAGTGTAGTCCTTGAAGAAGACCATTGTTCAAGCTGTATAAGAGGAAAAGTGTTACCCTTCATCAATGATAGAAGCATACAAAAGGAGGGGAGGGGGAGATAAGAATCAAAATAAAAGAATATGGCTAATTGGGGGTCCCTTATCTTTAAACATTTAGAACAACGTAAAGCCTCATTTTGTTGATCCCCTGTGTTTAAACATTTAGAACAACGTAAAGCCTAGTATTTGTTGGTCCCTTATGTTTAAACATTTAGAAAAATGTAAAGCCTCATTTTGTTGATCCCCTATGGTTAAAAATTTAGAACAATGTACATCCTCATTTTGTTGGTCTCCTATGTTTAAACATTTAGAGCAACATAAAGCTTCGTATTGTTGGTCCCCTATGTTTAAATATTTAGAACAACATAAAACATCAAAGTGGTGATCTCAAGAGGCGAGCACAAATTTATCCCTCCACACCTTAAGACCAAATTCTTGTTACACAAAGAATCTTGAATTTATGGCGCTACAATATGAAAAAAAGGGATAAAAGATTCCACACGAAAAAGAAAAACAAAAAAAAGATTACCTCGGTGTGAGGATCGTCATGATCAACTGTCAAGATGAAACCTCCAAGTGGTCGAGATAATTGATGGCGAAGAATGATAAGTTTGGATCTATTTATAGAGTTTGTCACAACTAATGTCCAACATGGATTAAGACTACACAAACCAAATTCTGATAAGATTCAAAAACTTTATGTATGGTCGATTGTGGTAGGATTGTTTTTCCCTAATTCTACTACTATCAGAATAATTAACATAAAGGTGATAATTTCTTTTCCACCACAGCTCTTCCCATAATTAGATATTTTATGTTTGAGGTGGAAGTGGCTTTTATTTAATTTTTTTTGGTTCCTTGGAAGGATGAAAAATTGAGGAAGTGGAGTTTGTTGGGTATTTGTCCTGAGTTTCTTACCTTGATCGAGGTTTTCCTTTTAGAAAAAGAAAAATAGAATTTCTCCATATTTGGCAAATCTTTTTTCTAGTGGAAAAAGAAAAACAAAATTTCTTCATATTTGGAGAATCCTTTTTCTAATAGGAAAAGGTGTATGACTCTATAAATAGAGGCTCATTTATTCTAACTTGGCAGCGTTCACAATGTAGCCACAAGGGCTTGAGAATTGTGTGTATAGAGAGAAATTGTGAGACACAAATGTGTGTGAACCTCTTTATATTTCGAATGGATTGGTGAGGTTATTTTTCTTGATATCGTATACTCTTTTTTATATAGTGGATTGCCCATCTCCTCTTGTGGATGTAGGTCAATTGATCGAATCACGTTAAATATTTGTGTCTCTTTATGGTATGTTTCTTGTTTATCTTCATACTCATGGTCTTTCGAGGATTGCTTTGCTAGATTTTGCATATCACCTGATTTTTGTCGGTCCTAACAAGTGGTATCAGAGCCTAGGTTCAAGTACATTGAACTAATGGACTGTGTCTTATGAGAAGTTTTCAACGTGACAACAAGATTAGAGATTTGTAGGGATATCTTGTGTCGAAAGTCTTCTTGATAAAGTGGTGGTCAAGCGGCATGTCCCACTGGTTGGTAGTGGCGGTACAAGATAGTTAACAAATCAAATATATTATCCAGAGGGGAGGTTACAAACTGTATGGTCTTGTTTTGAGGGAAGGACTGTCGGGAATGACAAACTCATCCCACATCGAATGGAAAAGAAGAAATGTATCAATATATAAGTGGTCACCTAATTCCATTAATATGAGTCTTTTTTGGGATATAGACAAAAATAAATTCATGAGGTCTTGGCCCAAAGCAAACAAAATCATACTAGTATGGAGTTAAGGTGGCAGTATGTGCAGTCCTAACAAGTGGGGATCAAAACAAGGCTAAGAACAAGTGTTCATCTTAGCGTGTTTAGTTCTAGACGCAACATATTTGATAGTAATAAAAATTTTGTTGGAGAAACTTTTTCAAGAGAGATTCTTTGTAACGAGACATAGAATTTGCATAGAAGATTCAACCTGATAAAAATTGTGTAAAGGTGGAGCAAATTTATTTTATCAAACATTCAAGCTAAGAGGGAGATTTGTTGGGCATTTGTTCTGAGTTTCTTACCATGGTTGGATTTTTTTAAAGAAAAGTAAAATAGAATTTCTCCATATTTGACAAATCCTTTTTCTAGTAGAAAAAAGAAAATAAAATTTGTCCATATTTGGAGAATCCTTTTTCTAGTAGGAAAAAGTGTATGACTCTATAAATAGAGGTTCATTCCTTCTAACTTGGTAGCATTCACAATGTAGCCACAAGGCCTTGAGAGTTGTGTGTATAAAGAGAAATTGTGAGACACAAGTATGTGTAAACCTCTTTGTATTCCGAGTGAATTGGTGAGGTTATTTATCTTGATATCGTGTACTCTCTTTTATATAGTGGATTGCCCATCTCCTCTTGTGAATGTAGGTCAGCTTATCTAACTATGCTAAATATTTGTATCTCTTTATGGTATTTTTCTTGTTTATCTTCATACTCATAGTCTTTCAAGGGTTGCTTTTCTAGATTTCGCATGCCAAAGAATTGCTTTGGATGAAGGAATTTATCAAAGATCTTGACTTTGAGCAGTCAAGGCTCGTCCTATTTTGTCACAATCAGAGTGCTATTGTTAGACCCCGTAAGTTAGAACCTATAAGTACTTAATTGGTTCAATTTGGTAAAATTTGGGACCAAAAGTTAATTTTGCTCTAAGTTAAATCATTAAGAATAAAAAGGTTGTGGGGTCATGTATGTTTCCAATTTCTATTGGTCCATGTGTGGACTTGGTCTACATATATAACCTTGTGAGAGTTATCTTCTACAAGAGAGGGAGTTGATACATAGCAAAATTTGGAAAAAAAACTGTGAGACCAAGTCTGGGCCAGCAGCTAAAGAAAACAATTATTTTCTTTTGCGTTTTCGAGTATTTGACACTCCAAGCTCATTATATTGGTTCCCCTAAGTGGTTTAGAGGCATTAATTGGTCAAGAAAACGCTTGGTTCGATGGCTAGGAGGATGTGGGTCTTGTAAGGAGCTTGAAAGGTATGCTAATTTCT
>JAOTQJ010011387.1:0-110930 GCA_025642045.1 Solanum sejunctum
GATTCAAGCACTTTCACGAATTGACGCTAATTTGACCAAAGCATAACATGATTTATTTATATAGCATTAGTACATGTGAAATGTGGGGTGTTATAATATCATTATAAATATTCCCCAAAACTCATTCAAACACTTAGCCAATATTTTATCTCCTAAATTCAAGGCGCAAGACCCTTTCTGAATCTTAAGGATTGCACTCAAACTTCAAGTCTACATCCTCAATCTTCATCAATTTAATCTCAAAAGCTAAGGCTTATGGGTTTTTTTCATGGGTTTCTTTCACCCATGATTCCCAAGATTCTTTTTTCTCAAAATTGCATGATTTAAAGCTAGTTTAGTCATGGGTCTTATCTATTATGAAAATCATTGTACACTATATTTGGGCTTATGAAATTATGTTTGTTTTACTATGTTTTGAGCCATGAATCTAAATTTTATTACATGGTTTGATGAAGGGTTTGAAGTTTATTGTTTGAGGGTGTTGCCAAGTATCTATTGAAGCTTTTACATTGAATTTCCTAGCATGATTTCACTTTTGAAAGTATGGTTTTACACTAGTAACACACACCCTCTAAGTGTTTGATAAAATGTTCGGCTATGGCTTGTTGAGGAATTGAAGGTCCAATGCATGTCTTGTAAGTTGAATGACTATATGATGATGATATGATGATGAAATAAATGTATGTATATAGTACTCTCTATATAGTGCTGGAATGTGACCATGCCTTACTCGGGGGTTGTGAGCTGGATAACTTTGTTGAGGGTTTGTACTGATCAACCTTGTTAGGGGTTTGTACTTACCAACCTATCAGGGAGTTTGTACTCTAGCACTATAGGTAGTAGGGTATGACGATCCACCAATATATCGAGGGGTTTGTAATCTGGCATCGCGAGTGGTAGGGTATGATAAGTCCACTAACCTATCTAGGGGTTTGTACTCCATCACCAAGGGTGATAGGGTGTGATGATCCACCAATAATTTAATAGTCTCTTCTTATATATATGTTCTATTCTATATAAGCATGTTTTACTTAAGCATTAATCGTTCATACCATATTGCTACTATGTTATCTATTGCTTATCTCTATGCATTTTGATTATGATGCCTTTCTATTATTGCATTGCATCCTACATATGTTGTACATTTAAATGTACTAATACATACTCTATACCTACATGATGTTACCATGTAGGAACTAGTGCACCGCTTGATCCTCCTCTTCCTCCTCATGGCTAGTACAACTTCTATCAAACTTGTCTGTGGGTCCTCCATTTCAAGGACTTTACTTAAGATCTCTTGCTTTGTATTAAGTCTTTTCTCTCTTTTGGTTACATATTGACTATAAGGGTCAGCCCGATTGATTTATATTGGCCCCCGCTCTTATCTTTATGTAGTAAAGGTATTGTTGGACATGTTATATATTTAGGCCATGAGCCTCGTCTCTATTGACTCTTGTTGTTCGTTATGTGAAAGTTTCCCCTTAGACCTTTTACCATTGATTTTAATGTTTTATTGACACTTTAACTTTTTCACAACGAAGGATGTGTAATGATATGTTAAGAGTCTTGCTTGGGGTCCTATCAAGTTCCCCATGTGTCATGCCACGACTAGGCCCTAGGTTTGGGTCATGACAAATTTAGTATTAGAGCACTAGGTTGTTAGATCCTCAAAGTCCAACACATCGCGTCGATTAGATTCTTATTCATGGTTATGTTGTGCACCACAACTATGAGTAAGAGATTATGAGACATGTTAGGAATTGTTTCCCTTCTTCATGTTCTAAGTTGTGCTATAGTGTTGGAGTAAGCTTTCCTCCCTTAACGCTTGTTCTTTGATATGCTAGATCATGCCTAACACGAGAGGGAGACGAGCCCACACGCTCGAGCAGCAACCGACTAATGGTGAGCTTAGGGATGCTCTTACCTTGATTGTAGAAGTGATGGCTAATCAAACCAATCAAGGGGACTAAGCCTCTCATTCTCCTACACCTGCCTCTTAGGTGAGACACTTCATAAGAATGAATCCCCCAGAATTCCATGGGTCAAAGGTGAGCGAGGATCCTTAAGAATTCATTGATAAGGTTTATAAGATTTTATCTATTATAGGTGTGGGGCTGAAGGTTAAGGCAGAGTTGGTGGCCTACCAACTCAAAGGGATAACTTAAATATGGTACAACAAATGGAAGGAAGAGAAGGGAGTTGGCTATGTGGTGCTCCGGGAGAAGTTCAGGGTTGACTTCCTTAATCGGTTCTTCCCCTTTGAACTGAGGAAAGCTAAATTGGTGGAATTTATGAATTTGAGATAAGGGTCCATGAGTGTGAGGGACTATGCCTGTTTAACCAACTTTCAAAATATGCTCCACACTTGGTGGCTGACTCAAGATCTAGGATGAACAAATTTATGATGGGTGTTTCCGACTTGGTTAGTGAGTAATGTTGGTTCGCCATGTTGACTAGTGACATGGAGTTGTCAAATTTAATGACCTATGTCAAGCAAATGGAGGGGGATAAGTTGAGGAAGAGGAGGGGCCATGAGTCTAAGAAGGCTCGTTTTGAGGGAAAGTTCCAAAAGGGTGGCCAGAACCATCAAGGCCAAGGGTCCTCTCATGTTCATAATAGGGGATTTTTCAATGACTTTCCAAGGAACCAATATGTTGGTGTGTTGATCCTAATGAGGTGTGTCCTAGGTGTGGAAGGGGTCATAAGGGCCCATGTTTGAGAGATACTAATGTGTGCTTTGGTTGTGGGGAAGTGGGTCACAGAAAGGTTTATTTCCCTCAAAGTCGTAACAAGGTTAAGGAGGTTCACCCACAAGGTACAAATACGGTTCCTTCGAGGAGAGGTGGCCAACAAGATGATGCCCTATTATGCTTTTCATGGGAGGCAAGGGGTTGATGAGATGCTCGACATTGTTACTAGTATGTTGAAAATCTTTTTCTTTGATGTATATGCATTGATTGATCTAGGTGTCACTCTTTCTTTTGTCACCCCCTTTGTTGCCAAGAAGTTCCATGTTGACCCCAAGTTATTGCATGAGTCATATGAAGTGTCTACTCCTATTGGTCTATCTATTGTTACTAGAACATTTTATAGAAGTTATCCTATTTGCACCTTGCATAAAGTGTTGCCATGTGTTCTTATAGAGTAAGACATGGTAAATTTGGATGTCATTCTTGAGATGGATTGGTTTCATGCCTACTATGCTTGTATTGATTGTAGAACCTGTAGGGTCGAATTCCAATTTCCAAATGAACCCATCTTTGAGTGGGAGAGTCAAGATATAGTGGTCAAGGGTAGATTCATCTCTTGCATTAAAGCCCGTAGGATGATCTCTAAGGGGTATCTTTACCATTTTATGACAGTTAGGGATTTGGAGTCTAAAGTCCTTATCATAGAGTTGGTTCCAGTTGTGAATGAGTTTCTTAATGTCTTCCCAAATGACCTTCTCGGTGGTCCTCTCGAAAGAGAAATAGACTTTGGCATAGACCTCCTCTGTGATACTTAACCCATTTCTATTCTCCCTTACCGTATGGCTCCGATGGAGTTAAATAAGTTAAAGGAACAATTGAGGAACTTGTTGGAGAAGCATTTTATTAGGCCTAGTCAATCCCCTTGGAGTGCATCGGTGTTGTTTGTGAAGAAGAAAGATAGGTCTCTTAGAATGTGTGTTGACTACCGATAACTCAATAGGGTCACCATCAAGAATAGGTATCCTCTTCTAAGGATTGATGACTTGTTTGACCAATTGCAAGGGGCTAACCATTTCTTAGATTGATCTTTGGTCCGGGTATCATCAAGTAAATGTGAGGGAGTGTGATATTCTCAAGATGGCCTTCCAGACTAGATATAGGCATTATATGTTTATTGTGATGTCTTTGGGGTTGATCAATGCACCTACCATCTTCATGGACCTTATGAATAGGGTCTTCAAACCCTACCTTGATTCCTTTATTGTGGTCTTCATTTATGATAATTTGATCTATTCTCGTGGTGAGAAGGAACATAGGGCTCATTTGAGGGTTATGTTGCAAAGATTGAGAGAGGAGAAATTGTATGCTAAATATGAAAATTATGAATATTAGTTGAAGGAGGTGGCTTTCCTAGGGCATGTCGTGTCGGGGGATGGCATAAAGGTGAACCCTAGAAAGGCTGATGTGATTAGAAATTAGCCTAGACCATTGACCCTGTCGAATTTAGGAGTTTCTTGGGCTTAGCAAGTCACTATCGGAGATTTGTGAATGGGTTCTCTTCTATGGCTTCTCCTATGACGAAATTGACTCAAAAGAAGGCTAAGTTTGTGTGGATCGATGAATGTGAGAGGAGTTTCCAAACCTTGAATGATAATCTTGTGTCTGCTCCTATATTGTCACTATCGGATGGGCTTGAGGGGCTTGTTGTGTATTGTAATTCTTCTAGAGTGGGTTTGGGTTGTGTGCTAATGCAAAATGGTAAGGTGATAGCCTATGCTTCTAGGAAACTCAAGCTGCATGAAAATAACTACCCTACTCATGATCTTGAATTGGTCGCCATGGTGTTTGCTTTGTAAATTTGGCAACATATTTGTATGGGGTACATGTTGATGTGTTCACCAATCATAAGAGCCTCCAATACTTCTTAAAGACTATGATATAAGTGAACATTATCATCCGGGTAAGGCAAATATGTTGGCGAATGCCTTGAGTAGGGTGTCCATGGGTAGCCTAGCTCATGTCGATGGTAGTAAGAAGGAGATGGATAGGGAAGCACATCAGTTGGCTAGTTGGGGATTAGATTTGAGGAGGTTGGTAGTGGTGATTTTATTGTTGTTGATGGTTTCAGGTCTTCCCTGGTTGATGAGGTGATAGGAAAACAAGATCTTGATTCCTCCTTGCTAGAATTGAAGGCCTTGGTGAAAGAGGGCAAGGTGGAGGTTTTCTCCCAAGGGGGAGATGGTGCCCTTAGATACCAAGGTAGGATGTGTATAACTTGTGTTGATGGTTTAATAGAAAAGATCCTTGCTGAGGCTCACAACTCTTCTTATTCTATCCATCCTGGATCTACCAAAATGTATGGAGATTTGAGGGATGTATATTGGTGGGGAGGAATGAAAAGGGACATTACCAAATTCGTGTTCGGTTGTCATAGTTGTCAACAAGTCAAAGTCGAACATCAAAGGCTAAGTGGCCTAACCCAAGCTTATAAGGTTCCTAATTGGAAGTGGAAAGAGATAAATATGGATTTTTTGGTTGGGTTACCCAAGACTAGCAAGGGTTTTGATTCCATTTGAGTTGTCGTTGATAGGATGACAAAATCGGCCCATTTTTTACAAGTTGAGACCACATATGAGAGAAGATTATGCAATGTTATACATTCATGATTTGATAAGGTTGCATGGGGTTCATTTGTCCATCAAATTAGATCATGGGGCTCAATTTACTTCACATTTTAGAGATCTTTCCAAAGGCGTCTTGGTACTAGCTTTAAGCTTTCTACGGCCATCCACCCTAAAATGGATGGCCAAGCTGAGAGGACTATCCAAACCCTTGAGGATATGCTTAGAGCATGCGTGTTGGATCTTAAAGGTAGTTGGGATGATCATCTTCCGAATTGAGTTTTCCTATAATAATAGCTATTATTCTAGCATCAGTATAGCTCCTTTTGAGGCTCTTTATGGGAGACGTTGTAGAGCATTGGTCAGATGGTTTGAGGTTGGTTAGATAGCTTTGTTGGGAACAGATTTGGTTATGGTGGCTTTTAAGAAGGTTAGGATGATTAGGGAAAGGTTGAAGATGGTCCGAAGTCATCAAAAATCCTATGCCGATGTGAGAAGAAAAGACCTTGAATTCAAAGTCAGTGATTGGGTCTACCTGAAGGTTTCACCCATGAAGGTCGTGGTCCATTTTGGTAAGAAAGGTAAGTTGAGCCCAAGATATGTTGGTCCTTATGAGGTCATGAGGAGGGTTGGCAAGGTAGCTTATGAGTTGAGGTTGCCTAGTGAGATGGAATTGGTTCATTCGGTGTTCCATATGTCCATGTTGAGGAAATATGTGGGTTACCTGAATGCCATTGTGCCTCTTGATGTTGTGGGTGTTGTTGAGTATAATTTGACATATGAAGAGGTCCAGTTCAAATTTTGGATAGGAAAGTGAAGAGGTTGAGAAACAAAGAGGTGACTTCCGTTAACGTCCTTTAGAGGAATCAACAAGTTAAGAGAGTTACTTGGGAGGCCAAAATGGACATGCAAAAGTGATATCCTTACCTTTTCCACTCCATTCAATCCTAAGGTACTTATCTAAGTCCTTCATTTGATCTCAAATCTTAAGTTCAGCCCTATGTCATTGAATATGTTTATGTTTAAATCGAGAAATTCATGATGATTTTACACTTATCATGATGTTTTTGAAATGATGTTTAAGTGCATTATTGCATCTCTATATGGGCTAAAATTTTCATGTTTGTGCATCTCATATACATCTCTTTGACATTGGGGGACGAATGTTCCGAAGGGAGAGATATTGAAACGACCCCAAAAAGTGCCCAAAAATATACCTTGAAAGTGCTCAAAATTGTAATTTTCATATATCTCAAAATTTATGAGTGATATCGAAAATCTGACTTCATATTCTTGTTCAAGGGGTCAAGATTAGGGGGAAGAAGGTCTAACCCTGATCTTAGAGCAACCGTATCAAAATTTGAAATTCCCAAAATGCAAATTCCAAAGAGCTTTTCGCACCCCTAGCGCGGCGCGCCAAGGGCGCGCACTAGTGTTAAATTTTGCCCAGTTTTGACTTCGGTCCAAGACTTTTACATCTTCGGCCTAAGTGTTCCAAAACATGAAAATACCTATACTTATCCATTTTCACTCTCATATCATTCTAAACATTTCCCAATACTCATTCAAACACCTAGCCAATATTTTATCTCCTAAAGTCAAGACTCAAGACCCTTTCTGGATCTTAAGGATTGCACTCAAGCTTCAAGTCTCCATCTCCAATATTCACCAATTTCATTTCTAAAACTAAGGTATGTGGGTTTCTTTCAAGGGTTCCTTTCACTCATGATGCCCAAGGTTCCTTTTTCTCAAAATTGCATGATTTAAAGTTGGTTTACACATGGGTCTTATATGAAAATCTGCACACTATGTTTGGGCTTTTGAAATTGTGACTATTTTCCTATGTTTTGAGCCATGAATCTAGGTCTATTGCAAGGTTTGATGAAGGGTTTCAAAGTTATTGCTTGAGGATTTTACCAAGTATCTATTGAAGCTCTTACATTGAATTTCCTATCATGATTTCACTTTTGAATTGCATGGTTTTACACTAGTACCACACTCCCTCTAAGTATTTGATAAAATATTTGGCTATAGTTTCTTGAGGAATTGAAGGTACAATACATGTCTTGTGAGTTGAATGACTATATGATGATGAGAATGAATGTATGTATAAGGTATTCTCTATATAGTGTTGGAATGTGACCATGCCCTACTTGGGAGTTGTGAGTCGGGTAACCTTATTGGGGGTTTATACCTAACAACCTTATTGGGGGTTTGTACTCATCAATCTATCTGGGGGTTTGCACTCCAGCATAATGGGTGGTAGGGTGCGATGATCGAACAACCTATCAGGGAGTTTGTACTTTGGCACCATGGGTGGTAGGGAGTGCGATCCACCAACCTATCGGGGGTTTTATACTCCGGCACTAAGGGTGGTAGGGTGTGATAATCTACCAATAGTTTAATGGTCTCTTCTTACACATATGTTCTATCCTATGTATGCATCTTTTACTTAAACATTAATCATGTATGCCATATTGGTACTATGTTATTTATTGCTTATCTCTATGCATTTTGATTATGATGCCTTTCTATTGTTGAATTTCATCCTACGTACTTAGTACATTCAAACATACTAATGCATACTCTATGCCTACATGATGTCACCATATAGGAATCGATGCATTGCTTGATTATCGTCATTTATGTGGCTAGTACGACTTCTATCAAGCTTGTTGGTCAGTCCTCAATTCTGGGGACATTACTTAAGATCTCTTGCTTTGTATTAAGACTTTTCTCTCTTTTGGTTATGTATTCACTATGAGGGTGAGCCTAGTTACTTTTTCTTGGACCTCGCTTTTATCTTTATGTAGTAGAGGTATTGTTGGACATATTATGTATTTATGCCATGAGCCTCGTCTTTATTGAATCTTGTTATTCTTTGTATGGAAGTTTCCCTTAGCCCCTTTACCATTGCTTCTAATATTTTATTGATAGTTTATCTTTTCCGCAATTAAGGATGTGTAATGATATGTTAAGAGGCTTGCTAGGGGACCTTCAGGTTCCCTATGTGCCATGTCATGGCTAGACCCTAGGCTTGGGTCGTGACAATAGCAAGAGAAGTAAAGATAGTGTTCTCAGACTTGAGAATTCACTAGGGCTTGCTTCAAAAGATTGTACTAGCCATGTGGAGGTGGTCATATGGTGCTCTAGTTCTCATATGGTAATATCTTTTAGGCATAGAGTATGTATTAGTACATTTGAATGTTCTAAGTATGTAGGATGTAATGCAACAAGACATAACACCATATAATCAAAATGCATAGTAATGTGCAATAGATAAGTGAGATCTCAATATGACAGGCATGGTCAATGCTTGAAGTAAAACATACTTGTAAATCATTCAACTTGCATAGAAAATAACACATGTGTGGGAAGAGACCCAAACAACAAAAGAAAAACCAAGCGAGCTACAACTTGAAATTCCAATGACTAGCCCTCATTGGTAAAAAGGTGGTCTACTTGCCAAGGTAAACCATACTTCACCCTACGGGAGCCCATCTTATTTTGAAGAAGTAAACCCCCTTACAGGAACCCATCCTATTTCACGGTAGATTTCATGATAAAGTGAACTAAATGGATCCAATAGTATAACAAGGGCATAGCATAATCCTATGTTGGCATATAGTTTGAGGAAAGGAGTATGGACCCTTGAAGATAGTCTACGCTGACTTCCAATATATTGGTACTAAGTTTAATCCCATGGAATACTTGAAATAATCATAACTTGTATAACTTGTAAGAAATATGGTACATGATATGAGTAGCTCTTAAACATACCTGACCTCTAATGGTGAGCCTAACTTGAAATATGAGAGTAGATTATAATCATACATGAACCCTTGCTTTAACATGAATAGTTCACAAGAGGTAAAAATCATGAAATAGGGCTCAACTTGATACTTGTAACATCATATATACTTTTCATGAATTCAATACATACTTGAAAGCCCTTAATCATCATATAGTCACTTAACATGTCAATCATGTAATAGACCATCAATAACTTGAGAATTCTTGGCTTGACATTTTATCTAACACTTGGTGGGTTCATGATACTAGTTCAAAATCATAAAATTCAAGAGTGAAATCATGTGAGAAAACTCAATGCAAATCAACCCATCAATATATTGCAAAACCATCGTGTTGGATACCTTGAAATCCATTATCAAATCTCATAATAGGTCATAGTTTCATAGCTCAAAACGTGTATAGTCTCAATAGACGAATTAAGCCATGGTGTAAGCTTGAAGTAGATTCTTATGCATAATCAATCAACATTTCATAAAACCCCAACAAAATTTATATTCGTAATCTATAATAAGAGATACCTATCGATAATACAACTTAAAAACATGCAATTTTCATAGAAAGGAAGATTGGACTCCATGGATGAAAGGACCTAATGGATGAAACCCATATTTCTCAAACTTGGGTTTTCTTGAGATGAGCTTGAAGAGAACTTGGAGGTTGAAGAGAATCCTTAAGTTCCAAAGTTAGGCTTGAAATCCTTGAATTTTGGAGAGATATTTGGTTGTGTCTTGGAGAGGTTTTTGAGATGGTCTTGAGTGATCTGAAGTTGAAAAATTGCTAAGTATAGGTGTTTCCACGCATAAGTGAGCATGAGCCTATGACCCCAATATCCTTGGCTGAGATAGAATAACCAATAAAAATAATACACTAGTCCACGCCCTTGGCGTGATGCAGACCAAATGCGAACTTCATTCCAACACTAATTCGCGACTCTGATGCATCACGGCCAGGGCGCGGATGGCCACTGGAGAAATAAAAAATTAGAAAAAAATTATTTTTCACTGTGGATCCCCTAAAATCTAGGCTATACCCATTCCCCACTCAATTTTACCCCATAATCAAGAATATGATGTCAAATTTTTGATATCACACACAACTTTTGAGATATATGGAAATTATGATTATGGGCATTTTTGAAGCACATTTTTGGGGCATTTCAATATCTTCCTTGGGAACATTTGTCCCTGAATGTCAAAGAAATGTGCATAAAATAAGTAATCATGAAGATGTCAGCCGGACATGAATGCAACAAATACATTTAAACTTCATTCTGAAAAATCTCAACATGAATATCAAAAATCACCATAAACTTGTCAACATAAACATGAATGCATGCAAAATGACATAAGGGCTAAAACCTAAGACTTGAAATCATGTAAGGGACTTAAATTAGTACCTTTGGCTTGAGTGGAGTGGAAGAGATATGAGTATAACTTTCTCATGTCCGTCTCGGCTTCCCATATGGCACTTTCAACTTGTTGGTTCCTCTAAAGGACCTTGATGGAAGCTACATCTTTGTTCCTTGACCCCTTCATTTGCCTATCCAAAATTGTCAGTAGGACCTCCTCATAAGTCAAATTATCTCCTACAACAGCCATAACATCCAAGGGCACTACGGTACTTGGATCACCCACACGCTTTCTCAACATGGACACATGAAAGGTCAGATGAACCATGTCCATCTCCCAACTCCAACTGATATGCAACATTATCCACAATCTTCAAAACTTTATAAGGACCTAAAAACCTTGGTCATAATTTTCCCTTGCTAAATCGGATCACACCCTTCATGGGTGAGACTTTCAAGTAAACTCAATCACTAACCTTAAACTCAAGATCTCTTCTCCTCACATTGGAGTAGGACTATTGTCTACTTTGAGCTATTTTTAGTCTCTCCCTTATTGACCTTACATTCTCGATGGCTTCTATGACCAAATTTAGACCTAGAAATACCATTTCTGAAACTTCAAACCACCTAACTAGGGATCTACAACGCTTACCATAAAGAGCTTAAAAGAAAGACATACTAATGCTTGAATGGTAGATATTGTTGTCAGAAAACTCAATAAGTGGAGGATATACATCCCCAAAAGCTTTAAACTCCAAAACACAAGCTTTAACCATATCCTCGAGACTTTGGATAGTCCTCTCAGCTTGACCATCCATTTGAGGATGAAAGATTGTGCTAAGTTTAACTTTTGTATGGAGACCTCTTTGGAAGGACCTCCAAAGGTGAGAAGTGAATTAAGCCCATGATCCAAAATGATAGATAAGGGCACCCCATGCAACCTAACCAACTCATGAATGTACAACTTGGCATAATCTTCGGCACCATAAGTAGTTTTGATTAGTAGGAAGTGAGCCAATTTTGTCATTCTATCCACAATAACCTAAATAGAGTCAAAATATTTCCTAGTCTTAGGCAACCTAACCACAAAAATTTATGTTAATCTCTTCCAACTTCCAAGTAGGAATCTTTATATCTTGGGCTAGGCCAGCCGACCTTTGATGTTTGGCTTTCACTTGTTGGAAATTGTGACATTCAAATATGAACTTGGCATTGTCTCTATTCATACATACCACCTATACACTTCCCTCAAGTCTCTATATATCTTTGTATAATTGAGGTGAATGGAATAGGATGAATTATGGGTCTCTTTCATGTTCAATTCTTTCAAATCATCTATATTTGGCACACACAATCTACCTTGGTACCTAAGAGCACCATCTTCCCCTTTGGCGAAAAACCTCTACTTTACCATCTCTCACCAAGGACTTCAACTTTAGCAAGGTAGGTCAAGATCGTATTTTGCCTTTACCTCCTCAATCAAAGAAGATTTAGAATGATCAACAACCACTACACCCCCATTACCAACTTTATCTGACCTAACCCCTAACCTAGCCAACCGGTGTACCTCTCTAGCTACCTCTTTGCCACCATCATCAACATGAGCTAGACTACCATTGATACCCTACTTAGAGCATCGACCACAATATTAGCCTTATTGAGGGTGATAATGCACATTCATATCATTCTTTAAGGAGTTCTAACCACCTTCTATGTCTTAAGTTATGATCTTTTTGGGTGAACGCATATTGGAGACTCTTATGGTCAGTAAACATATCAACATGAACACTATATATGTAGTGACGAGAAATTTTCAAAGCAAATATTATGGCTGCTAATTAAAGATCATGGGTGGGATAATTCTTCTCATGCACATTAAGTTGTCTAGAGGCATACACTATCACCTTACCACTTTGCATCAAAACACACCCCAAACCAATTCTTGAGGAATCACAATATACAACAAATCCTTCCAACCCTTCCAGTAGAGCCATTATAGGAGCGGAGATAAGCTTATTTTTTAAAGTTTAGAAACTCTTTTGATGCTCATCGGTGCACACAAATTTCACCTTCTTTTATGTTAATATAGTCATAGGAGAAGCAATAGAAGAGAAACCATTTACAAACCTCTAGTAATAATGAAATGCCCCAAAAATGCCCAAAAATGTACCTCAGAAATGTCCATAATTATAATTTCTATATATCTCAAAATTCATGCATGATATCAAAAATTAGAGTTGATATTCGTGATCAGGAAGCAAAATGGAGTGGGAAATGAGCATACCCGATTTTAGAGCAACCATAGTGAAAAATAATTTTCCAAAATTTATAGTTTTTAAAGCAATCCAAGCCCTAGCCGCAACACATTAGGGGTGCGAATTAGTATTATTTTATCCTTAAAAAAACTGGTTCAGTGTAAGGCTTTGGGGCCTTGGACCCATGCCTTACTATACATAAAAATACCTATACTTAGCTATTTTTCAACTATATATCACTCAAGACACTCCCAAAACCCTCTCTAATACTTAGCCAATAATGTTATCCAATTTCAAGTATCCGAAACTCATTTTGGGATCTTAAGAAATTCATTCAAGCTTCAAGTTCCTATTTAAATCTTTATCAAGGAAAATCCCCAAATTTGTGGTGTGTGGGTTTCAACCATTGGGACCTTTCACCCATGGTGCCCAACCTTTCTTTTTACGTAAATTGTATATTTTCAAGTTGTATAATCTATAGGTATCTCTTATTCTAAAAGTTGATTATAAATTATATTGGTGTTTCATAAAATATTGACTATTTAAGCATGTTTTGAGCTATGAATCTATGATCTATTATGAGATTTAATAAGGGGTTTTAATAAATCTTGCATGAGGGTGTTACCAAGTGTTGATGGGTTGATTCATATTGAGTTTTCTCACATGATTTTATTCTTGAAATGCATAATTTTGAACTAGCATTACATATCTGCCAAGTGTTTGATAACATGTCCAATTAAGGATTCTTGAGTTATTTGATGATCTATTGTATGGGTTATGAGTTAAGTGGTTTTATGATGACGAAAGGAATATATGCACGTGTGGCATCCTTTGCAGGATGATGCCACTTCTATAATCCTCTATGCTTACATAACACTCACTAATATATGAAGAATTTAACACGTGATGTATTAATCATAATAAATAATGAATTCAAAGTAGTTAAAGGTATAAGATTTTATTCTAAAAGTCGTTTAGTTGATTTCTAGTTCAAGCTTTTGGATTAAGTATCTTGCAAGTAATTTAAACTACTATATTGCGAGATATTTATATATTATCCCTACTATTGTAGCACGCTGAAAAATATTAGCAATGTTAAAATATAAGGACATAAAATTACTAATTTTTATTTTATACAATCATCTTAATATAACAGGTATTTTTGATATAGCAACAAGCTTGCAGGCTCAAATTTCACTAAACAAGCTAAAACTTAAAGTTACAAACCATGGTTTTATAACTTACACTGGCCTTTCAAATTTATACGCACATATGCAACAAGAAAATCATGTACATGTCACAAAACTACTACAATATCTATGTCTAGATGCAATGTCATCTTCTGCACAACTCCCAAAATTTATCTTCAATGGACATCCTTAAGTATCATCTCGAGTACTCCCTATGATAGAAACAACTATCACTAAGCATGAAGCTTAGTGGTGTAAAATGAAACGACCCCAAAAAGTACTCGAAAATATGCCTTAAAAGTGCTTGTAATTGTAATTTCCATATATCTCAAAATTCGTGCATGATATCGAAAATTCAACTTTTTATTCTCTTTGAAAAGGTCAAATTGAGTAGAAAATGAATCTAAACCCAATTTAAGAGCAACCATATCAAAATCTAGAAATTGCAAAATGTGATTTCCAAATAGGTTTTCGCGCCCCTGGCCCGACGTGCGAAGGGCGCTCCTCTATGCATTTTTTTTTAGTTCTTATTTCGGTCCAAGACTTTAAGTCTTAGGCCTAATTGTTCCCAAGCATGAAAAATACCTATACTTAGCTATTTTCCACCCTCATATCATTCTAAATATTCCCTAATACTCATTTAATCACTTAACCAAATATTTTACTCCTAATTCAAGTCTTAAAACACATCTAAATATAAAGGTTCTCATTCAAGCTTCAAGTCTCCATCACCAATGTTCATCAAGTTCATCTCCAAAGCTAAGGTATGTGGGTTTCCTTCATGGGTTTCTTTCACTCATCATAACCAAGATTCCTTTTACTCTAATATGCATGATTTAAAGTTGATTTACTTATGAGTCATATTTATTATGAAACTCACTGCATACTATGCTGGGGTTTATGAAATTTTGACTGTTTCTATGTTTTGGGATATGAATCTAAGATCTATTGAGGTTTTACATTAGATTTTCTAGCATGATAACACTCTTGAATTGCATTGTTTTACACTAGTACTACACACCCTCTAAGTGTTTGATAAAATGTCCAGTCATGTTTTCTTGAGGAATTGAAGGCCCAATGTATGTATTATGAGTTTAATGATTATATGATGATGAAATAATGATGGAATGACAATAAAATGATGCTAAAAAGGAATGTATTTATACAATGATGAAAGGAGTGTATATATGATATTATCTTTATTGTGTTGGATACAAGCAAGCCTAGTCGGGCGGTTCTAGGCCTGGGTAACCCTATTGAGGTATTGGTACCTCAATATTCTAGCTCATTTGGTGGTAGGCTCGGGTACCCATGTTGGAGGTTGGTACCCATCAACCTTGATGGGCGGTTTGAACTCCATTAACCTTGTTGGGGGATTTGTACTCCATCTACCTCATTAAGGGTTTTGTATCTCATGCATATCTCCAAGAAAGTGGTAGGACTTGGATTGCACTAAGAATGGTATTTCTTACACATGTATTATGTTCTATATAGGCATAATTTTACTTCGAGCATCATTCATATATGCCATCTTGCTATTACGCTATCTATTGAGTATTATTATGCATTTTTCCTATGATGTCTATCTATTGTTGCATTGTATCCTACATACTTAGTATATTCAAACATACTAATGCATATTGTATGCCCACATGATGTCATAGTGTAGGAATTGGAGCATCCTTTGATTAACCTCCCCCTCTACGTGGCTAGTACAATTGTCTCTCAAACTCTTTGGTGAGTCCTTCATTCCGATGATGTTGCATATGATATCTTGCTATGCACTAAGACTATCTTTCTTTTGTTTATATATTGGCTATGAGGGTGAGCCCGGTTGCTTGTCGTGCCCCCCGCTCTTATCTATGTAGCAGAGGTATTGTTGGACATGTTATGTATCTATGTTATGAGCATTGACTCTATTGTTCTTGACATATAAGATATGAAAGTATTCCCTTAGTCTCGGTTATCCTTATTTATTTCTCTTGATGCTTGTTTTATTGCTTCTGCGACCAAAGATGTGTAATAATGTTCTAAGAGGCTTGCTTGGGGTCCCTTTGGGTTCCCTTTTCTCCATGCCACGTCTAGCCCCTAGGCTTGGATCATGACAAATTTGGTATCAAAGTACCAAGTTTTTAGCTCCTTAGAGTCCAATTCACCGCGTTGATTAAAGTCTTGTTCATAGTTGTGTTGTGCACCACAACTATGAGCTAGAAGCTATGAGGCATTTAGGAAATATTTCTCGTCTTCTTACTCTATGTCATGTTATAGATGTTGAAGTAAGGCTTTTTCCCCCATAGCGATTGTCCTTTGCTATGCCAGATCATGCCTAACTCAAGAGGGAGAAGAGCCAGCACACTCGAGGGGCAATCAGCTAATAGAGAGCTTCAAGATGCTCTCCCTTTGCTTGCACAAGTGGTGGCTAATCAAAACATACCCTTATGCTCTTACACCGGCATCTTGGGTAAGAGATTTCGTGAGGATGAATCCTCTGGAATTCCATGGTTCGAAGGTGAGTGAGGACCCTCAAGAGTTCATTGATGAGGTCTACAAGATTTTATCTATCATGGGTGTGAGGACAGAGGATAAGGCAGAGTTGGGGGCTACCAACTCAAAGGGGTTGCAGAAATATGGTACAATCAATGGAAGGAGGAAAAGTGAGTCAATAATGTGGTTCTATGGGAAGAGTTCAAGGCGACCTTTCTAAATAGATTTTTCCCTCTTGAGATTAGGGAAGCCAAATTAGCGGAACTTATGAATTTGAGATAAGGGACTATGCGTTTGAGGGAGTATGCCCTCAAGTTCACCCAACTTTCAAAGTTTGCTCCTCACATGGTTGCCGACCGAAGGTTTAGAATGAACAAGTTCGTGATGGGTGTTTTCGACTTAGTGAGTGAAGAATGCCAATCCACGATGTTGATTAGTGACTTGGAATTTTCAGTTTTCATGACCTATGCTAATAAATGGAAGAAGAGAAATTGAGGAAGAGAAGGGGTCATGAGGCCAAGAGGGCCTGTTTGGAGGGTATGTTCGAAAAGTGTGGCAAGTTTCATAAAGGCCAAAGGTCTACTCATGTACTGAATAGGAGAGGTGCAAATAAGTTTTCAAGGGCCTATGGTGTTGGTTGTATGGGTCCTATTGATATGTGTTCGAGGAGTGGTAAGGGTCATGGTGGCCTATGCTTGAGGAATACAGTGCTTGTAATGGTTGTGTGGAAATGGGGCATAAGGCAATAGATTGCCTTCAAAATCACAACAATGGTAAGGAGGTGCATCCACAAGGTGCTAATACGGTTCCTTTTGGGAGAGATAGCCGACAAGATAGTGCCCCAAGGCACAATCGGTTTTATGCTTTTCAAGGGAGGCAAGGGTTAATGAGGTCCCCGGTGTTGTTACCTGTATGTTGAAAATTATTGACTTTGATGTATATGTATTGATTAATCCAGGTGCCACTCTTTCTTTTGTTACCCCCTTTGTTGCCAAAAAATTCCATGTTGATCCCGAATTGTTTTGTGAGTGATATGAGGTGTCTACTCCTATTGGTGCATTTATTATTACTAGAAAAGTTTATAGAGATTGTCCTATTTGCATTTTTCATAGAGTATTGCCTTGTTATCTTGTTGAATTGGACATGGTTGATTTTGATGTCATTCTTGGCATGGATCGTTTGCATGCATACTATGCCTCTATTAATTGTAGAACCTGTAGGGTCAAATTCCAATTCCCAAATAAACCCGTTATTGAGTAGGAGAGTCTTGATGTGGTAGTCAAGGGTAGGTTCATCGATTGGATTAAGGCCAGTAAGTTGATTTCTAAAGGGTATCTTTACCATCTTATGAGGGTTGGCGATGTAGAGTTCAAAGTCCTTCCGATAGAGTTGGTTTCAGTTGTAAATGAGTTCCTTAATGTCTTTCCAAATGACCTTCCCGGTGTCCCTCTAAAAGGGAAATAGATTTTGGTAGGTCTTCTTCCTGATACTCAAGCCATATCTATCCCACCTTACCGTAAGGCCCCGGTGGAGTTGAATGAACAATTGAGGGACATATTGGATAAGGGATTTGATAGACCTAGCCAATCACCTTGGGGTGACCGGTGTTGTTTGTTAAAAAGAAGGATGGGTCCCTTAGAATGTGTCTTGAGTTTTGGCAACTTAATAGGGTCACCATCAAGAATAAGTATCCTCTTCCAAGGATTGGTGATTTGTTTAACCAATTGCAAGGGGCTAGCCATTTCTCCAAGATTGATTTTCTATTTGGGTATCATCAAGTGAAGGTGAGGAAGTGTGATATTCCTAAGATGGCCTTCCGAACTAGGTATGAGCATTATGAGTTTGTTGTGATGTCATTTGTGTTGACCAATGCACCATCCATCTTCATGGACCTTATGAATAGGGTATTCAAACCTTACCTTGATGCATTTGTTGTGGTATTTATTGATGGTATGTTGATCTGTTCTCGTGGTGACGAGGAGCAGTGAGCTCATTTGAGGATTATGTTATAAAGATTGAGGGTGGAGAAGTTATATGCTAAATATGAAAAGCGTGAACTTTGGTTGAAGGAGGTTGCTTTCCTAGGGCATGTAGTGTTAAGGGATGATATTAAGGTGGGTCGCAAAAAGATGGATATAATTAGAAATTAGCCTAGACCATTGACCCCGTCGGATATTAAGAGCTTCTTGGGCTTAGCGGTTACTATCCGAGATCTGTGAATGGGTTTTCTTTTATTGTTTCTCCCATGACTAAATTGACTCAAAAGAAGGCCATGTTTTTGTGGACTGATGGGTGTGAAAGGAGTTTCCAAACATTAAAAGATAAGCTTATGTCTGCTCTGATTTTATCACTACTAGAAGGGCTAAAGGGATTTGTTGTGTATTATGATGCTTTTAGAGTTGGTTTAGGTTGTCTTCTAATGTGAAATGGTAAGGTGATAGCCTATGCTACTAGGCAACTCAAGGTGAATGAAAAGAACTAGCCTACCATGATCTTGAACTAGCTATCATGGTATTTTACATTAGTGATTTAGTGTCATTACTTGTATGGGGTGCATGTTGATGTGTTCACCGATCACAAAAGCCTCCAATATGTCTTCATTTAAAAATATCTTAGCTTGAGACAAAGGAGATGGTTATAACTTCTTAAGGACTATGATATGAGTGTGCATTATCATTTGGGTAAGGATAATGTGGGGACAGATACGTTGAGTAGGGTGTCTATTGGTAGCCTAGCTCATGTTGATGGTGGTGATAAGAGGGTGGCTAGGGAGGTCCATCGTTTGGCTAGATTGGGAGTTAGATTGGGGGAAGTGGATAATGGTGGTGGTGTTATGTTTGATGGTTCTAAATCTTCATTGATTGAGGAGGTGAAAGCTAAGCAATATCTTGATCCCTCCTTATTGGAATTGAAGGCTTTGGTTGGTGATGGAACAATGTAAGTTTTCTCCCATGGGGGAGATGGTGCAGTTAGATACCAAGGTAGGTTATGTGTGCCTTGTGTTAATGGCTTGGGAGAGAGAATTCTTGATGAGGCTCACATTTTTTCCTATTCTATTCACATCGGTTCTACTAAAATATATAGGGATTTGAGAGAGGTGTATTGCTGGGGAGGCGTGAAGAAAGATATTGCAAAATTTGTGTGCAATTGCCATAGTTGTGAACAACCCAAAGCCAAACATCAAAGGTCGGGTGGCCTAACCCAAGACATAGAGGTACATACTTGGAAGTGGGAAGAGATTAATATGGACTTTGTAGTTGGGTTGCCCAAGACTAGGAAGGGTTTGATTCCATTTGGAATTAGGATGATAGGATGACAAAATCGGCTCACTTTCTTCGACTTATGACCATATTTGGGGCTAAAGAGTATGCTAGGTTGTACATCCATGAATTGGTGAGATTGCATGGGGTTCCTTTATCCATCATATCAGATCGTGGTCCTCAATTTACTTCACATTTTTGGAGGTCTTTCCAAAGGGGTCTTGGTACAATGGTTAAGTTTAGTATGGCCTTCCACCCTCAAATGGAAAGCCAAGTCAAAAAGATTATCCAAACCCTTAAGGACAGGCTTAAGGTTTATGTATTGGAGCTTAAGGGAAGTTAGGATGATCATCTTCCATTGATTGAGTTAGCCTACAACAATAACTATCATTCTAGCATCAGTATGCCTCCTTTAGAGGCTTTTTATGGTAGATGCTGTAGATCATCGGTTGGATGGTTTGAAACTTGTCAGTGGCTACATTGGGACCAGATCTGGTTGTGGTAGCTCTTGAGAAGGTTAGGATGATTAGGGAAAGGTTGAAAAAGCCGAAAGTCACCAAAAGTCTTATGCCGATGTGAGTTGAATTGATCTTGAATTCTAAGTAGGTGATTGAGTTTATTTGAAGGTGTCACCCATGAAGGGTGTGGTTCACTTTGGTAAGAAGGGCAAGTTGAGACCAAGATATGTGTGCCATTATAGGGTAATGAGGAGAATTTAGAAGGTATCTTACCAGTTGGATTTGCCTAGAGAAATGAAATTGATTCATTCGGTATTTCATGTGTCTAGGTTAAGGAAGTGTGTGGGTGATCCTAATGATATTGTGCCCCTTGATGTGGTAGGTGTTGTGTAAGACAAATTGAATTAAGAAGAGGTTCCGATTCAGATTTTGGATAGGTAAGTGAAGAGAATGAGGAACAAGGATGTGGCTTCTGTTAAGATCCTTTGGAGGAATCAACGAGTTAAAAGTGCGCTACTTGGGAGGCCAAAGCCAATACGAAAAAGTAATACCCTTATCTTTTCCACTCCACTCAAGCCTAAGGTATTGATCTTAGTCCCCTATGTAATTTCAAGTCTATGTTCGGCCCATGACATATGCATACATTCATGTTTAAATTGACAAGTTCATGATGATTTTACACTTACAATGAGATTTTTGATAGGATGTTTAAGTGCATTGTTGAATCCTTATGTGGGCTGAAATTTTTATGTTTTTGTATCTCATATAAGTTTCTTTGACATTCGGCGATGAATGCTCCCAAGGGGGAGATATTGAAATGACCCCCAAAAGTGCCTAAAAATGTGCCTCGGAAGTGCCGTAATCATAATTTTGATATATCTCAAAATTCGTACACAAAAATCCAACTTCATATGGGGTCAAATTTAGTGAAATATGGATCTAACACCAATTTAAGAGCAACTGTATCAAAATTCGGAAATCGTAAAATGCAATTTCTAGAGAGTTTTTTGCGCGCGCGGCTGCACATTTTTTGTCCACTTTTGACTTCAGTCCAAGACTTTTAAGTCTTGGTCCTAAGTGTTCCCAAGCTTAAAAATACCTATGCCATTTTCCATGCTCATATCATTCTAAACATTCCCCAATACTCATTTAAATACTTAGCAAAATATGTTACTCCTAAACTCAAGTCTCAAAACTCATTCGGATTTAAAGGTTCTCATTCAAGCTTCAAGTCTCCATCTCCAATCTTCATCAAGTTCATCTCCAAATCTAAGGTATGTGGGTTTCTTTTATGGGTTACTTTAACTCATGATAACCAAGTTTTCTTTTACTATAATTTGCATGATTTAAAGTTAATTTACTCATGGGTCTTATTTATTATGAAATTCACTGCATACTATACTGGAGTTTACGAAATTGTGACTGTTTTACTATATTTTGGGTTATGAATCTAAGATTTAATGTGAGATTTGATGAAGGGTTTTGTTGTATATAACTTGAGGATGTTACCATGAAATTATTGATGGTTTTACATTGATTTTCTAGCATGATAATTCTTGAATTGAATGGTTTTACAGTAGTACTACACACCATCTAATTATTTGATAAAATGTCAAGTTATGTTTTCTTGAGGAACTAAAGGCCTAATGCATATCTTATGAGTTGAATGACTATACGATTATGAAATGATGGTGGAATGACAATAAAAGGATAATGAAAAGGAATGTATGTATACTATGATGAAAGGAGTGTATATATATGATATTATGTCTATTATGTTGGGGATCACGAAGCCTAGCTTGGGGGGGGGTTGTAGGCCTGGGTAACCTTATTGAGGGGTTGGTACCTCGATCGCCTAGCTCAGGGGGTGGTAGGCCTGGGTAACCTTGTTGGGGGTCTGTAACCATCAACCTTGATAGGGGGATTGTACTTTATAAAGCTTGTTGGTGGGTTTGTACTCTATTAACCTCATGAAGGGATTTGTACATCATGCGCCTCTCCAAAGAGGTGGTAGGCCTTGGATTGGACTAAGAATGATAATTTCTTACATATGTATTATGTTCTGTATAAGCATGATTTTACTTCAAGCATCATTCATAAATGCCATCTTACTATTATTCTATCTATTGAGTATTATTATGCATTTTGCCTATGATGTCTATCTATTATTGCATTGCATCCTACATACTTAGTACATTCAAACATACTAATGAATACTCTACGCCTACATGATGTCACCATGCAGGAATCGGAGCAATGCTTGATCAACCTCCCCTTTCATGTGGCTTGTATAGTTGTCTCTCAAGCTTGTAGGTGAGTCCACCATTTCGAGGATGTTTCTTATGATCTCTTGCTATAAACTAAGATTATCTCTGCTTTGTTTATGTATTGACTATGAAGGTGAGCCAGTTGGTTGTTATAGCCTTCGCTCTTATCTATGTAGTAGAGTTTTCATTGTACATGTTATGTATCTTTGTTATGAGATTTGACTCAATTGTACTTGACATCTAAGATATGAAAGTATTTCCTTAATCTTGGTTATCCCAATTTATTTTTCTTGATGCTTAATTTATTGCTTCCGTGATCATGGATATGCAATGATGTTCTAAGAGGCTTCTTGGGGTCCCTTTGGGTTTCCCTTTCACGGTGTCATGTCTAGGCCCTAGGCTTGGATCATGACAAACTTGGTAGGAGAACACTAGGCTATTAAATCCTTGAAATCCAACACAACACGTCGATTAGAGTCTTGTTCATGGTTGTGTTGTGCACTGCAACTATGAGCTAGCGTCTATGAGTCATTTAGGAAATGTTTCCTTTCTTCTTACTTTATGTCATGCTATTGAATTTGAATTAAGGTTTTCCCCCCTAGCGATTGTACTTTGCTATGCTAGATCATGCCTAACACAAGAGGGAGAAGAGCCTACACACTAGAGGTGTAACCGGCTAATTGAGAGCTTTGGGATGCTCTCACTTTGCTTGCACAAGTGGTGGCTAATTAAGCCAACCAAGGGGCCTAAGCCCCTCATGCTCCTACACCGGCATCGGGTGAGAGATTTCATGAGGATAAATCCCCTGGAATTCCATGGGTTGAAGGTGAGTGAGTACCCTCAAAAGTTCATTGATGAGGTCTACAAGATTTTATCTATCACGGGTGTGAGGCCGGAGGATAAGGCGGAGTTGTGGGCCTACTAACTCAAAAGGGGTTGTAGAAATATGGTACAATCAATGGAATGAGGAAAAGGGAGTCAACAATGTGGTTCTATGGGAAGATTTCAAGGCGACCTTTCTAAATAGATTTTTCCTTCTTGAGCTTAGGGAAGCCAAATTGGTGGAATTTATGAATTTGAGACAAGCGTCTATGAGTTTGAGGGAGTATGTCCTCAAGTTCACCCAACTTTCAAAGTTTTCTCCTTGCTTAGTTGCCGACCCAAGGTTGAGAATGAACAAGTTCATGATGGGTGTGTCCGATTTAGTGAGTGAAAAATGTTAATTCAGCATGTTGATTAGTGACATGGACTTATCATGTTTGATGACCTATGCCAAATAAATGGAAGAGAAATTGAGGAAGAGATGGGGTCATGAGGCCAAGAGGGCCAGTTTTAAGGGTAAGTTCGAAAAGAGTGGTCGGTTTCATCAACGCCAAAGGTCTACTCATGCATTGAGGAATAGGGTTGCAAATGATTTTCCAATGGCCCAAGGTGTTGGTGGTGTGGGTCATATTAATGTATGTCCGACATATGGTGGCCCATGCTTGTGGAATACCAGTGCCTGTTATGGTAATGAGGAAATGGGGCATAAGGCAATAGATTGCCCTCGAAATCACAAAAAGGGTAAGGAGGTTCATCCACAAGGCGCTAATGTGGTTCCTTTGGGGAGTGGTAGACGACAAAATGGTGCCCCAAGGAAAATTGGTTTTATGCCTTCAATGGGAGGCAAGGGGTTGATGAGGTCCCTGATGTTGTTATTGGTATGTTGAAAATCTTTGACTTTGATGTGAATGCATTGATTGATCCAGGCGCCACTCATTCTTCCTTTGTTACCGAAAAGTTCCATGTTGACCCTAAATTATTGTGTGAGTCATATGAGGTGTCTACTCCTATTAGTGCACCTATTACTGCTAATAAAGGGTTATAGATGTTGTCCTATTTGCATTTTGCATATTCTATTGGCTTGTGATCTTGTTGAATTGGACATGGTTGATTTTGATGTCATTCTTGGGATGAATCGGTTACATGCATACTATGCTTCTATTGATTGTAGAACCCATAAAGTCAAATGCTGATTCCCAAATGAACCCATCCTTGAATGCGAGAGTCATGACGTGGTGGTTAAGGGTAGGTTTATCTTTAGCATTAAGGCCAGTAAGTTGATCTCTAAAGGGTGTCTTTACCATCTTGTGAGGGTTAGGGATGTGGAGTACAAAGTCCTCCTCATAGAGTCGGTTTTGGTTGTAAATGTGTTCCTTGATGTCTTTCCAAATGACCTTTCCATTGTTCCTCCCGAAAGGAAAATAGATTTTGGTATAGATCTCTTTCCTGATTTTCAGCTCATCTTTATTCCCCCTTATCGTATAGTCCCGGCGGAGTTGAAAGAGTTCAAGGAACAATTTAGGGACTTGTTGGAGAAGTGATGCATTAGGCCTAGCCAATCACCTTGCGGTACACCGATGTTGTTTGTGAAAAAGAAGGATGGGTCTCTTAGAATGTGTATTGACTACCAACAACTAAATAGGGTCACCATCAAGAATTGGTATCCTATTCCAAGGATTGATGATTTGTTTGAGTAATTTCAAAGGTCTAGCCATTTCTCTAACATTGATCTTTGATCTGGGTATCATCAAGTGAAGGCTAGGGAGCGTGATATTCACTTGATGACCTTCCAAACTAGGTATGGGCATTATGAGTTTGTTATGATGTCATTTGGGTTGACTAATGCACCAGCCATCTTCGTGGACCTTATGAATAGGGTCTTCAAACCCTACCTTGATGCATTTGTTGTGGTATTCATTAATGATATTTTGATCTATTCTCATGGTTAGGAGGAGCATAGGGCTCATTTTAGGGTTGTGTTGCAAAGATTGAGGGAAGAGAAGTTATTTGCAAAATATGAAAAGTGTAAATTTTGGTTGAAGGAGGTTCCTTTCCTAGGGCATGTGGTGTCGGGGGATGGTATTAAGGTGGATCATAAAAAGATGGATGTAATTAGAAATTGGTCCAGACCATTGATCTAGTTGGATATGAAGAGAATCTTGGGCTTAGCGAGTTATTATTGGAGATTTGTTAATGGGTTTTCTTCTACTGCTTCTCCTATGACTAAATTAACTCAAAAGAAGGCTATGTTTGTGTGGACCGATAAGTTTTAGAGGAGTTTCCAAACATTGAAAGATAAGCTTGTGTCCGCTCCTATTTTGTCACTACCAGAAGGGCTAGAGGAATTTGTTGGGTATTGTGTGTCTTCTAGAGTTGGTTTGGGTTGTGTCCTAATGCAAATGGTAAGGTTATAGCCTATGCTTCTAGAAAACTAAGGGTGCATGAAAATAACTATCCTACCTATGATCTTAAACTAGCCACCGTGGTATTTGCATTAAAGATTTGACATCATTACTTGCTTGGGGTGCGTGTTGATGTGTTCATCGATCGCAAGAGCCTCCAATATGTCTTCACTCAAAAAGATCTTAACTTGAGACAAAGGAGATGGATAGAACTTCGTAAGGACTATGATATGAGTGTGCATTAACATTTGGGTAAAGCTAATGTAGTGGCGGATACATTGTGGTATCTATGGGTAGAGTAGCTCATGTTGATGGTAGTGATACAGAGGTGGCCAGGAAGGTAGCTAGGGAGGTCCATCATTTGGCTAGATTGGAAGTTAGATTGGGAAAAGTAGATAATGATGGTGTTGTTGTTATTGATGGTTTTAAATCTTCATTGGTTGAGGAGGTGAAATCTAAGAAAGATCTTGATTCCTCCTTGTTTGAATCGAAGGCCTTGGTTGGTGATGGAAAAGTGGAGTTTTTCTCCCTAGTGGGAGATGGTGCACTTAGATACCAAGGTAGGTTATGTATGCCATGTGTTGATAACTTGAGAGAGAGAATTCTTGATGAGGCTCACAGTTCTTTCTATTCTATTCATGTCGGTTCTACTAAAATGTATAGGGATTTGAGAGAGGTGTATTGCTGTGGAGGTATGAATAAATAAATTGCATAATTTGTGTCTGGTTGCCACAGTTGTGAACAAGTCAAAGCTGAACATCAAAGGTCGGCTGGCCTAATCCAAGACATAAAGGTACCTACTTAGAAGTGGGAAGAGATTAATATGGACTTTATAGTTGGGTTATCCAAGACTAGGAAGGGTTTTGATTCCATTTGGGTTCTTGTTGATCGAATGACATAATTGGCTCACTTTCTACTGGTTAAGATCACATATGGGGCTGAAGAGTATGCTAGGTTATACATAGGGTTTCTTTATCCATAATATCGGATCATCGAGCTCAATTTACTTCACATTTTTGGAGGTCTTTCAAAAGGGTTCTTGGTACAAAGGTTGATCTTAGTATGGCCTTCCACCCTCAAATGGATGGCCAAGCTGAAAGGACCATCCAAACCCTTGAGGACATGTTTAGGGATTTTGTATTGGAGCTTAAGGAAGTTGGGATTATCATATTCCTTTGATTGAGTTTGCCTACAACAATAGCTATCATCTAGCCTCAGTATGGTTCCTTTTGAAGCTCTTTTTGGTAGATATTGTAGATCACCCGTTGGATGGTTTGAAATCAGTGAGGTGGCTATACTGGGACCAGAGCTAGTTATGGAGGCTCTTGAGAAGGTTAGTATGGTTAGGGAAAGGTTGAAGATGACCTAAAGTCGCCAAAAGTCTTATGCTTATGTGAGTTGAAGGGATCTTGAATTCAAAGTAGGTGATTGCGTTTATTTGAAGGTGTCACCCATGAAGGGTCTGGTTTGCTTTTGTAAGAAGGGCAGTTGATCACAAGATATGTGGTCCCTTATAGGATAATGAGAAGAATTAGCATGGTAGCTTACGAGTTGGATTTACCTAGAGAAATGGAATTGATTTATCCGACATTTTCATGTATCTATGTTGAGGAAGTGTATGGGTGATCTTAATGCTATTGTGCCCCCTGATGTGTTGGGTGTTGTGGAAGACAACTTTACTTATGAAGAGGTTCCGGTTCAGATTTTGGATACGCAAGTGAAGAGATTGAGGAATAAGGATGTGTCTTCCTTTAAGGTTCTTTGGAGGAATCAACAAGTTGAAAGTGCTACTTGGGAGGACAAAGCGAACATGAAAAAGTGGTACCCTCATCTTTTTCACCCCACTCAAGAGTAAGATATTGATCTAAGTCCCCTATGTAATTTCAAGTCTAAGTTCAGCCAATGACATACACATACATTCTTGTTTAAATTGACAAGTTCATTAAAATGATGTTTAAGTACATTGCTGCATCCTTTTGTGGGCTAAAATTGTCATGTTTGTGTCTCTCATATACATTTCTTTGACTTTCAGGGATGAATATTCCCAAGGGGGAGATATTGAAACAACCTCAAAAAGTACCCGAAAATGAGCCTCGAAAGTGCCCGGAATCGTAATTTCCATATATCTCAAAAATATGTGCATGATATCAAGAATCCAATTGCATATTCTTATTCAGCGGTCAATTTTAGTGGAGAATTGTTCTAACCCCCATTTAAGAGCAGTCATATCAAAATATGTAAATCGCAAAATATGATTTTCAAAGAGGTTTTTGCGCCCCTGGCGCGACGCGCCATGGGCGCCCTCTATGCATTTTTTCTTTAGTTTTGACTGCAGTCAAAGACCTTTATGTCTTGGGCCTAAGTGTTCCCAAGCATGAAAGTACCTATACTTTGCCATTTATCACCCTAATATCATTCTAAGCATTTCCCAGTACTTATTCAAACACTTAGCCAAATATTTTACTCCTAAATTCAAGTCTCAAAACTCATCTAGATTTAAAGGTTTTCGCTCAAGCTTCAAGTCTCCATATCCAATCTTCATCAAGTTGATCTCCAAAGCTAATGTACGGAGATTTCTTTCATGGGTTACTTTCTGTCATGATACCCAAGCTTCTTTTTACTCTAATTTGCATGATTTAAAGTTGATTTACTCATGGGTCTTATTTATTATGAAATTAACTGCATACTATGTTAGGGTTTATGAAATTGTGACTGTTTTAATATATTTTGGGCTATGACTTCATGTGAGATTTGATGAACGATTTTGATATATACTGCGGAAGGGTGTTACTAAGAATCTATTGATGGTTTTATATTAGATTTTCTTGTATGATAACACTTTTGAATTGCATAGTTTTACACTTGCACTACACATATCTAAGTGTTTGATAAAATGTTCAGTTATGTTTTCTTCAGGAACTGAAGGCCCAATGCATGTCTTATGAGTTGAATGACTATATGACAATGAAATGATGATGGAATGACGATAAAAGGATGGTGAAAAAGAACGTACACATTCAATGATGAAAAGAGTGGTTATATGACATTGTCTCTATTATGTTGGGGATGACCCCGCCTTGCTCGGGGGGTTGTAGGCTCGAGTAACCATGTTGAGGAGTTGGTAACTCAATCGCCTAGCTCGAGGGGTTATAGGCCTGGGTAACCTTATTGGGGGTTGGTATCTATCAACCTTGAGGGGTTTTTGTACTCCATAAACCTTGTTAGGGGGTTTGTACTCAATTAATCTCATGAAGGGGTTTGTATCTCACGCGCCTCTCCAAGGAGTTGGTAGGCCTTGGATTGCACTAAGAATGGTCACTCCTTACACATATAGTATGTTCTATATAAGCATGATTTTACTTCGAGCATTATCCATACATGCCATCATGCTATTATGCTATCGATTAAGTATTCTTATACATTTTAGCTATGGTGTCTATCCATTGTTACATTGCATCCTATATAATTAGTACGTTAAAACATACTATTGCATACTTTATGCCTACATTATGTCACCATGTAGGAACTGGAGCACCGCTTAATTAACCTACTCGTCCATATGGCTAGTACAATTGTCTCTCAAGCTTATTAGTGAGTCCTTCATTCTGGGGATGTTGCTTATGATCTTTTGTTGTGCATTAAGCCTATCTTTCTTTTGTTTATGTATTGACTATGAGGATGAGCCCAGTTTCTTGTCATAGCCCCTGCTCTTATATATGTAGTGGAGCTGTTGGACATATTATGTATTTGTGTTATGAGCCTTGACTCTATTGTTCTTGACATTTAAGATATGAAAGTATTCCCTTAGTCCCGGTTATCCCGATTTATTTCTCTTGATGCTAGTTTTATTGCTTCCATGGCCAAAGATGTGTAATGATATTCTAAGAGGATTACTTGGGGTCTCTTTGGGTTCTCTTTGCACCGTGTCATGTCTAGGCCATGGGATTGGGTGACTTAAAAGCTAAAATCTAAAAACCTTACACTGCTTAAGTCAAAGGGCAACATAATTGGAATACAGTAAAGAAACCAAGTGAAAAAAATATATCAATCGTATCAAGTAGGATATTTAATAATCTATGTATTAAGAGTTCCTAGAATAATTTTTACAAGACATTCAAATGACAAGTTTTGCTCAGTATGTAAGTCATTCCATCACACCAAACATAATAAAGTATCAAGAAGGACTGAAGACCTATATCAAGAAGGGTGAAAACCCAATTATCAGGAGAACCAAGAACCATATTAAGAGTGACTTTCTAGTTCGTGCATAAAATGGACTGCTTCCATATTTAGAATGAACAAAAAATCCACAATCACAATGGCCATTGATCCGAACAAGAGGTATGCCGATAGTGACAAAGTCACAGCCACAAGAAGGACAAAGTCCACAAGGATATCAACTGATCAAACAGTTTATATAAATAGGCAAATTAAGTGACTATATATCACCACAACTAGATAAAATGATAAAAACTTACCTAATATACAAAGATAAGATTCAAATGTACCAACAGGTAACAAAGGCACAAAAACAAGATTTTACATGAACTTGAACCTTTTAGCACACAACCAACCCTATCGAGTTCAAGCCGTGGATCAATATGACATCCGTTTCTTCAATCCATTTCCTTATGATTATATAAGAGTACAAGAACCTTAATGCTAATTTACATACTTATTTAATATTCAACAATTTCAATAGGTAGAAACTAACAAGATAAATACCAAGACTGAGGCCTATTTCTGTAAATCCCACTCTTTCTCGACAGCTTTACTGCCTTACAACGCAACTAAATGTTGGGTTGGTAAATGGACAAACTAGAATGTCTAGATGCATGAAAACTATAGGTATATGAATATAGGTTTCCAAAAATCAAGAATCACTTCAAAGTACCCTTTTTACAAGTATTTATAATTGAAACACTGACAGTACAATCCCAGGGATTTCTATGTCAAAACTCTGGATAAAACTTGTCCTAACTTTTGTCCACTGTTTTGAATCTATAACTGCCAAATCAGGTCCCAACATAAGCCTAAAAGCTATATGTACATGTTTTGGGGCTACAAATAACTAAGAAGCATCACAAATACCAGCTTACATATCAAGATATGATTAAAATACTAACAATAACACAAAAGGCTTCTCAGACAGAAAACTGGCCAGAACTTTTACTATGTTTCACGCCTTCTTTCGATACCATACAAGTAGGTTCAGATTTTCACATAGGCATAAAAGTTGTAGATATGTAAATTACCATTTCAAAACATATTTACACACTAATAACACAGCTATATACAATGATATATTCCACAATTACTACACACTATGCAATTTAAAGATAGAATTCAACCACTTACCAAAGGATAAGGGATTTCTCAATTTTGCTCCAAGGAACTGATTTGTTTTGTGTATGTTTGTCAAATATAAGGTTATGAGAGAGTTTATAAGGCTTTATAAGGTCATTAAATCAACTTACTTTGGGGAATATATATTTTATGCCAAGAGCGTCGTAAAAGAAAAATGATCCAATTAGGTGGCTCATATAATTTTCTCTTTTCCTTCCTTATTTATTTTGTTCACATATAATAATTATTATTAAGTCTTTTTTAACATATATAACTTCATAAAAGTAAATAAATTGCACTAAAATGAACCCCTCCCTCATTTATTTCTACAATTCAAGAAAATCGATTTCTCTAACAACACAAACTCAAGTCAAAGAATTGTGAAGTAGGGGATGGTTTTATCTTGAGGGAATACCTTCTTTAAAGTGAATGCATTATTTAATAATAAGGTCATTATAGTATATGTTAAATTCATGAAAAGTATCTATGGTGTTACAAGTTGACCACACCTTGTTGAGGGTGTGATGTGCCTCAACCACTTTGATGGGGGTGCTATGCCCATCTACCATGCTGAGGGATATATACCTTGGCCACTTTGATGGGAGGTGCTATGCCCATCTACCATGTTGAGAGGTATATACCTTATCCATTTTTTATGATGGGTGCTATGCTTATCTACCATGATGAGGGGTATATACCTTGGCCATTTTGATAGGGGGTGCGATGCCTATCTAACAATTGAGGGGTACATACCTCAATCACCATCCAATGGGGTGGTATGCCTTGGATTCCAAGTACTAGATTACTTGGTCTATGATGATGGTCTCTTTCTATATATGTAATATGCTATATACAAGCATGTTTTACTTCAAACAATGATCATGCATGCCATGTTGTTAATATATTATCCCTTGCTTATGATTATGCATTTTAACTATGTTTCCTATCTCTTGTTTCATTGCATCCTACATACTTAGTACATTCAAACATACTAACACATACTCTATGCCTACATGATGTTACCATATTGGAACCGGAGCCCCTCTTGATGATCCTCTCTATGGCTAGTCTTGGCATTTTGAAGACCTTTGGTGAGTCCTCAAGTTTGGGGACATTAGCTATCTTACTCTTGTCACTTATTTTCTTTTTGTGTTGAACTCTTGATACTATGAGGGTGAGCCTGAAAAGTGTCTTGGCCCCTACTCAAGTCTATGTTCAGAGGTGTTGTTGGAACTAATGATAAAATTATGCTTGAGCTTTGACTTTTATATGTTTTATGCTGTCAAAGAATTTTCTTAGTCCAGTTTTCTTTTTTAATACTCTCTTGTTGTTGTTCAATTCTTTCGTGACTAAGGATGTGTAAATAATATGCTAAGAGGCTTATTTAGGGTCCCTTCGGGTTCCCATTCCTAGTGTCACATCTATGACCTAGGTTTGGGCTATGAAAAACTTGGTATTAGAGAACTGGGTTGTTAATAGTCCTCAGAATCCAACACACCGCATTGATTAGAGTCTTATTCATGATTATGAAGTGGGCCACACCTATGAATAAGAGGATGTGAGTCGTTCTAGGGAATGTTTCACTTCTTTATGATCTATGTCTTGCAGTAGAGCTAGGTCTTCTAAGGATTATTTCTCATTCTTACTTATTACATTTCAGAAAATATTGCAAGCTATTCAGGGTGGTGGACAAGATGGTGACCTATCAAGTATGGAGGTTCGTAATGCTTTATGGCTATTTGCCAAAGTGGTGACAATTCAACTCAACCAATAAGTGGGTGCTCTAGGGACTTCAAGGGATATGGGGAAGGAGAGGGAGGCTAAGAGGGCCCAAGTTGGTGGTGCCTTATCTCTTACTAATCCACCGGTGCCCAAGTACCACAAGGAAAGGATTAATTTCATCAATTGTCAAGGGTGTGGCTAGGAGCATCAAGCGAAGTGTTTGGCAGGAGTAGAGGGTTGTTTCAAGTGTGGGGGTATTGGGCATAAGATGAGGGATTTCCCTGTAGCCTCCAAGTAAAGGGTAAGGATGGCTCAACGTGAAGGTAGGCTTCCGCATTCTAAGCCTAGTAACAATAGTGGAGTCACCCATCCTAAGTGACCAAAATGTTTGAGGAACCATAATAGCACCTGTAGGAGAAACACGGGTGCATGGTTTATCTGTGGAGAGATGGGCCATAAGCTTTCTACTTGCCCATATGTTCAAGGGAAAGAAAAGGGTGTTGGTGTGTACATTTCCCTTACATGCTGAAAGTGTGGGAAGGGCCATGGTGGCCCAAGTTTGAAGAACTCTAATGCTTGCTTTGGTTGTGTTGAACTTGGTCACAGAGTTAGTGGTTTTCCTCATGCTCAGCCCAAAGGTGGAGATGGTGGTCCTCAAATCCAAGGGGCTAATGCGGGTCCTAAGAGAAAAGGAGGCCAACAAGGTGATGCCCCAAGGTATAATAGGTTCTATGGTCATCAAGGGAAATAAGGGGTAGATGAGGTGCCCAAAGTCATCACTGGTATGTTAAAAGCTTTTGATTTTGATGTGTATGCATTGATAGACCCAAGTACCACTCTTTGTTTTATTACTCCTTTTGCTGCTAAAGCTTCATGTTTGCCCCAAATTGTGGTGTGAACCTTATGAAGTGTCCACTCTTGTTGGTGCATCTGTTGTTGCTAGAAGGGTCTATAGAAAGTATCCTATTTTCATTTTTCTTAAAATCTTGCCTTATGACTTTGTTGAATTAGATATGGTGGATTTTGATGTCATTCTTGGAGAAGTGGCTCGCCCATTGAAGTTGATCAAAAAAGGTCATCAATACTTGGTAGAGGGTACTTATTATTTATGATGACTCTATTAAGTTGCCAATAATCAATGTGCTTTCTAAGAGAACAATCCTTTTTCTTCACAAATAACATCGGCCAATTGCTCCTTCAACTCCTTCAACTTCGTCGGGGCCATATAGTACGGGGGAATAAAAATGGGTTGAGTATCGAGAAGGAGTTCTATACCAAAATCTATTTCACTTTTGGGAGGAACACCAAGAAGCTTATCAAGAAAGACATCAAGAAACTCATTAACCATCGGTACCAACTCAATAAGAAGGACTTTAGACTCAACATCCCTAACCCTAAGAAGATGATAGAGACAACCCTTAGAAATTAACTTTTATGCTTTAAGATAAGAAATGAACCTACCCTTGACCATCACATCATGACTTTCCCACTTAAGGACGAGCTCATTTGGGAATTGGAATTTAACCCTATTGGTTATACAATCAATATAAGCATAATATGCATACAACCAATCCATCCTAAGAATGACATCAAAATCCACTATATCTAATTCAACAAAATCACAAGGTAAGATTTTATGTAAATGAACATGGGTCAATTTTTATACACTCTTTTGGAAACACTAGACTCATCAACAGGGGTAGACACTTCATATGGTTCATACAACAATTCGGGACTAACATGAAGCTTTTTGGCAACAAAAGGAGTAATAAAAGAAGGAGTGGCACCTAGGTCTATCAATGCATATACATTAAAATATAAAACCTTAAACATACCAGTGACGACATCGGGCACCTCATTCATCCCTTGTTTCCCTTGAAGTACATAGAATCTATTTTACCTTGGTGCACCACCTTGTTGGCCTCCTCTTCCCCTTTGACCCACATTTGCACCTTGTCCTTGTGGTCGACCATCTCTACCTTTGGAGTGAGCATGAGGACAATCAATAACACTGTGACCCATCTCACCACAACTAAATCAAGCATTATAATTCCACAAACATGGACCACTATGATTCGTTTTGCACCTTAGACATCTATGTTTTATTATTACTCCATTACCACCTTGGAATCTTGAATTAACATTAGCAACTCTCTTATTAGTAGCATTGGAAGACCCTTGTCCATGGAATTTGTGGCCTTGAGGAAACTGGCCACCCTTGGAACCTTGGAAACTACCTTCAAAATGAGCCTTATTAAACTCACCACTTCTTCTTTTTCTAAGCTTTTCCCACTCTAGTTGCTAGACGTATGTCATGAGGCAGGATAAATTAATATCACTTACTAACATGACAGTACTATACTCCTCATTAACCCGAACGGATACTCCTAATATAAATTTGTTCATCCTTGATCTAGGCTTGGAAACTAATTTTGAGGCATACATGGAGAGTTGGTTGAACTGGAGGGCATACTCTCTCACACTCATAGAACCTTACTTAAGGTTCATAAAATAAATCATCTTAGCCTTCCTTAGCTCAATAGGAAAGAACTAGTTGAGAAATTCAGCTTTGAACTCTTCCCAAGGGATAGCACTATCATTCCCCTTCTCCAACTTCCATTGTGTAAACCAAATTTGAGCCATCCTTTTTAGTTGGTAGGCTGCCAACTCTGCTTTTTGCTCTGAATTGACCCCCATGATGGATAGAACCTTGTACACCTTATCTACTAACTTTTGGGGATCCTAATCCATCTTGGATCCATAGTTTTGATGGGTTCATTCTAGTGATATTCCTTACCCTAGAAGCTGAAGTGGAAGCATGAGGGGCTTGAGCCCCTTGGTTGATTTGGTTAGTCATAAAATTAGCCAAAATTGCAATAGCATCTCGATCTAATCTTGATCCACCCCTCCTTCTAGAGGAGTTTGAAGAGTGGGAGGGGCAAGTTGCTCCTCGGGTGTATGGGATCTCCTTAGTTTTCGTATTGATTCGCATGAAGAGAACTTAGAGCTTGAAGAGAATCCTTGAGTTCCAAAGTTATGCTTGAAATATTTGAAATTTGAATGAGATATTTTGTTAAGTTCTAGAGAGGTTTTTGAGAGGGTTTTGCGTGATATAGAGTTGAAAAATATCTAACTGTAGGTGTTTTCATGCATAAGTGGGCATGTTGTGAAATGACCCCAAAAAGTGCCTAAAAATTTGCCTCAAAAGTGCCCAAAATTGTAATTTCCATATATCTCAAAATTCATACGTGGTGTCTAAAATTTGACTTTGTATTCTTGATCAGGAGCTCAAATTAAGTGGGAAATGAGTCTAGCCCCGATTTAAGAGCAAACGATTAGCAATTTCATTTTCCATAATTTTTCTTATCCAAAATAAATCCGCGACAGTGTCGTGATACGCAGCTGTCATGGACATGTATTAGTGTTTCCTTTATGATATGTTCCTATCACAAACCAGATGTGGACCTGTTTATTTTGTTGCTACTAATTTTTTATCTCGGTCATAGGATTTTGGGTCTTGGGTCTAAGTATTCCCAAATGTGAATATAACTATATTTATCAATTCACCCTTATATCATTCAAAAACATTCCCTAATACTCATCTGGATCTCAAGGTTCTCATTCAAGCTTCAACTCTCCATCTCCAATCTTTATTAAGCTATTCTCCAAGGATAAGGTATGTGGGTTTATTTCATGGGTTTCTTTTACCCATGATGTCCAAGCTTTTTTTCTTAAAAATTACATGATTTAAAGTTTATTTACTCATAGGTCTTATTTATTATGAAATTCAGTGCACCCTATATTGGGGTTATGAAATTGTGACTGTTTTACTATCTTTTGGGCTATGAATCTGAGATTTATTGTGAGGTTTGATGAATGATTTTGATGTATATTGCTTGAGGGTGTTACCAAGTATCTATTTATGGTTTTACATTAGATTTTCTAGCACAATAACATTCTTAAATTGCATGGTTTTGCACTAGCAATACACACTCGCCAAGTATTTGATAAAATGTCCAGTTATGGTTATTTAAGGAATTGAAGGCCCAATACAGGTCTTATGATTTGAATGACTAAATGATGATGAAATGAATGTATGTATATGGTATTCTCTATAAGTGTTGTGAGTTAACCAAGCCTAGCTTGGGGGGTTGTAGGCCCGGGTAACCACATCGCGGGGTTGGTACCTTGGTTGCTTAGTACGAGGTGTTTTAGGCCCGTATAACCATATTAAGGGATTGGTACTTCATTAACCACATTGAGGGTTTTGTGCCTTTGTCCCTTGCTTGAGGGGTAGCAGGCCCGGGTAACTATATTGTGGGGTTGGTACATCATTAACCATTTTAAGGGGTTTGTACCTCATTCACCTCTCGAACAAGGTGGTAGGCCTTGGATATTATATATTGATGGTCACTTGCTACGTATGTATTATGTTCTATATAAACATGATTTACTCCAAGTATCATTCATACATGCTATATTGATATATATTTATTCATTGTCTATGATATGCATTTTGATTATAGTACTTATCACTTGTTGTATTGCATCCTACATACTTAGTATATTCAAACATACTAACATATACTCTATGCCTACATGATGTCACCATGTAGAATCCAAAGTCCCACTTGAACATCCTCATCCATGTGACTAGTATGCTTCCACTCAAGCTTGTTGGTGAGTCCTCTATTTCGGGGCATTGCTTATGATCTCTTACTATGTTCTAAAACCTCCTTTCTTTTATGTAAATGTTGAATATGAGGGTGAGACCAGTTGCTTGTCTTTGCCCCCGTTCTTATCTATGTATTTGAGGTATTATGGGATATATTATGTGTAATGTTATTGCTTTTGTGACCAATGATGTGTAATGATGCTCTAAGAGGCTTGCTTTAGGTCCCTTCGGTTTTACCTTGTGCCATGTCATGTCTAGGCCCTAGGTTTAGGTTGTGACGTGGGGCTATGATCCCAATGCCCTTGCTCAAGGTAGAAAAACTAAGGAAAATAATACACTGGTCCACGCCCTTGGTATGATGCGGACCAAATGCGAACTTCATTCCAACACCAATCCGTGCCCCTAGCTCGTCATGGCCATGGCACGAAGGGCCACTGAAAATTCAAAAGTGGCAAAAATTATATTTCACTACAGGATCTCTAAAATCTGGATTATACTTATTCCATACTCAATTTTTCCCCCTGATCAAGAATATTAAGTCGAATTTTTGATATCATGCACAGGTTTTGAAATATATGAAAATTATGATTTTGGGAATTTCCAAAGCACATTTTTGGGGCGTTTCAGTACCAAGCCTAGGATAAGCTTAAATCCTAAATTATTATCTATCCTCATCATCACCAAGCTAAAGGAATGTTGGTCCATGCCTTTTTTGAAGGATTGTAACCCAATAAAATTTTTTTCTTGATTCTGTTACAAGTGGACAAGCATCAGAAAAGGCTTATAATGAGTTTTATATGCTGTTGAATCACATATCTTAGAGAAATGTTGAGTGGAACGGAGGAAGTTCATGGACTATGGTGCAAAAATAATAGAAATTCTATAAGTTGATGATATGATAGCCTTAGCCATATAGATTGCAACTATGTAAAACATGATATGCACCTACTTTAATAATCTAGCACTAGGACAATAATAGAACCCTATAGATGTGGTACAACAAAAACCAACATAGTATGAGATATGTAGTGGCAATGAACATATATTTAAGCATTATGGAGCTAATCCTGATTCAGTTAATTTTGTGGGCAATGCACCTAGGGGTGGAGGTCACCAAAATTATGGTAACACATACAACTTGAGTTGGACAAACCATCTAAACTTGTTATGCAGTTGAAATCAAAATCAGCACCAATGACAAAGCTAGGTTAAGCCACAAGGTAGTAGACAACATTACAACCATGGGCAAGGATGTCAACAGACTGACAAATAAGGGATCATAAATCTTGAAGACATGCTTAACCAGATTATGGCTGACCAAACAAATCTAGCTATAGATGTTTGCGAAAATGAATTGGTTAACCATACTATATGCAAATATCTTGGTAAATCGGCATTTCCATAGAACTCTCACTAGAAAGGAGGTTTGCTAGGTAACACTACCCCAAACTTGAAGTAGGTGAATTCCATAAGTACCCATAATGGTCGAACACTAGCTGAGATGGTTTAAACTAACAAAACTATGGTAGAGAATGGTAAGGAAAAGGTTGTTGAGGAAGATGAGTGAAGCTTGCTAAGGGGTAGTAAAGAACCAAAAGTAAAACCACCTTCTTCATTGCTACAAAAGTTCAAAAAGAAGGAGGACAAATGATTTGGTATGTTTATTGAACTACTTAAATAGGTGCACTTTTTAAATGCCTTTGATTGATGTTTTCCAGGTAATTTTAAAGTATGCCAAGCATGTCAATGAAATCATGGCGAACAAGAGTAGGTTGGTTGAGTATGAGATAGTGTGTAATGACCTAGTTGGTCATTTTATGCTTTATCTATGAAAATTATTATTTTATCCTTTTGTAAGTTGCGTCGAGCCTATTTTGAACAATTTGAAAGGCTGGAACTGGAGTCCTGAATTTTAAAAGTTGAAAAAAATTGAATTTTTTGCATTCTAGGAAGCTTAAGTTATTGAAAAAAAATGAGTTTTTGTGTCATTCTGAGTTTCGGATGTTGGATCAGAGATCCATCAAATCAATTAGCTCTAAAATGTCAAAACTGAACTATGATAAGCTACAAAACTAAATTTGGAGTTAGAATGAGGTTTTTAGGCCCAAAGTTCTGATTTTAGTTGTTTTCGAAATCAAAGTTTGACTTTGGTCAACATCCAAAATTCGGAAGCTCATCTTAAAATTTTAAAAATTCCACAAGTTCCAGATGGTGAAATTAACAGTAGAAATAATCTTAGAATAATTTTTTGGGTTGTCGAGGGCAGTTTTGATATTTTAAATTTTAAGCTATTTTTATTGGCTTGCATTGTTAAATGTGGCGATAAGTCCATGAAACTGATATATGATGATTTTGTGAAGTTTGGATTACTACCAATATATATTTGATCTGTGAAATTTTGAGTTAGAATGAGTTTTGGGGGTCCATTCCCAGTAGGAAAATAAAACTTTAGTTGCTGGATCTTGCTAAGATTTGGTGCAGGTGGATTTCTTATCCACTTTCACGAAGAAGCCTCCATGTTCATAGAGGGTGTGTTCTGCTGAGCTCTACATGCACAGGCTATGTGCCGTGGTAGTGCAGTTATGACCTATTTGGTCTCCTCCTTCTAGGGATGGGCTCTGCGATCGCAGAGTAGTTTTCATACCTAGGTAGTTTTAAACTGGTAAAACACTATTTTTAATAAATTTTCAAACTTTCAACCCTTTTGGGGTAATTTTGAAGAAAGATTTTCAAAGATTTTTGTTGGGTAAGTATTTCTAACACTAGACTATTCATTTTTTATGAGTTTTGTCTCATTTTTTATGAGTTGATTAAAACTTGTCTGAGTGCAGTTTTGGCATCGAGCTAGGTTCATCTAACCATTTAGGACTGATGAGTTGTTGAGCATGTTCATTTGATTATTGTGCAATTTAGATGGATAATTGTGTGAATGAGTTACTAAATATGATGGGAATGTGATTCCAATTGAGCTGAATTGTGGTATAATTTAGATCCTACTAATAAACTGAGATGAATTATGAGGCCTTGAGATAAAATATTACTGAATGAGATTTATGAGACTAATTAGCACAAGTTAGATAAGGTATTATTATATGATTGTATATTTGGGATGAGTTAGGACCGATAATATAGATTTTCTATCATACTTGGGATGAGTTGTGATATTTTTGACACTCTAGATTATTGATATACATATGATGATCTAAACTCTGATGTTGGTTTGGGCATTAGTTGTGACACTTAATATTGCTCCTTCAGTATATATGACTATTAAGATTTTTATGCCTTCGAATTCTTGTTGTAATGCTATTCTACATGTTTATATATGTCTTTGGATTGCACTATTGATTTACATCTATTGTGTATGGCTTCTATCATTCCTTGCCTCGGGTAGGAGGCAAGGCTCATATTTATGCTTTATGTACCTTGACCACGGACAGGTGGCAAGGACATGGCATCATGATATTACCTTTACCATGAGATTGTGGCAAGGTTGTGGAATTCTAATATTACCGTAACGATAAGCAGGTGGCAAGGTTGTGACATATTTGATTTTTGGACTAATGACTTATGCATCTTATCATATCATGATTATATGGCATTTACAGGTTCTTTAGGATATCTTATCTCATTATTATTGTATCTTTCATAGTATGTATTAACCTTTTTTTGGATGCAGGGGTAGGGTTCTTCATTATTACATACTTATTTTAATTTTTCTTATGCAGTCAATTAAACCTACTGGGTACATTTTGGTGTACTCATTCCTACTCTGTTTCATCCCTACAAATTGAGCATAGGACCCACATAGGGTAGCAGATTCACTCTTTTGGACTTTTCTCAATCCATCCTGATCTTACTTGTGAGGCTTTTACTTCGAGTCACCATGGATCCTTAGGATTTCCTTTACTTTCTTTTCAGATCTGTGTCAGATTCTATGAAATGACTTTGTTTTTCATTTGAGACATGTGTATTTACACTTTTGTATAACTTTAGATGCTTTTGTACTCATGACTCCAAATTATGAGAGATTTATTATGTTATGTTGAGATAGTTTTTGCTTTATTTCCTTTTTCTTTTGTATGCAATTCATTTTAGATAGTGACAAGTTTGGTATCAAAGCTCTAGGTTCGTTTGGCTCATGTGTTAAGAGATGGGTGTCTAGTAGAGTCTCGTAGATCAGTGTGTAGATGTTTATACCTATCTTCGGGAGTATGTGGGATACTTAATAGGAAAAAAGTTTCATACCTTGCTTCGATTTATGTGTCACTTCATATCACTTTTTTGAAAGAATCTATTCTACTCCTTCTATGCGAATGCTGATTTCTCAATCTCGTTGCTCAGTGGGAGAGCTCGAGTTAGCTGATGTGACTCTCACTCAATATCAAGGTAGACTTCATGATAGGGCCCGGGCAGAGGGATTTTTAAAGAGGAGCATTGTTCGAGAGATAGGCTAGATCAGCTTCCAAAGGCCTATATAGTGCCACAAGGGTCTATTGATTCTATTCCACCGCTTTCAGCTTCATCCCCTACACTGTTAGTTTAGGAGCTACTTATGCAATTATTGACTAGATTGGAGAGAGCTGCTCCAGCCCAGTTACTGTTAAGATACCATTTTCTTCCACATAGATTGGTCCTTCTAGTGCTCCACTTGAGTCGACTATGATATATGTATATCCTTCATCAGCTCCAACAGACTATCCTGCAATTATTATTAGTCTACTTCAGGCATGTAGACCTAGTTCAGGTTCTTAGTTTCAGAGTTTGGTTGTTGCTCCATCTATTGCACCTCCCTTGGTAGTGGTGCCACCAACATTTGCCAGCCCAACCATGTCTATAGTGGAGTAGAAAAGCTTTGACAGGTTTGTGTGGTTGGCTCCTCTGCAATTTGATGGCATTCCTGGAAATAGAGCTTATGATTTACTGTTAGAGTGCAAGGATCGATTACTTAACCTGGCCATTGTCAAGTCACATGGGGTTGCCTACATTTCATACCAGTTCACAGCCTCGCCAAGGAGTGGTAGATGTTTGTTCTAGTTTATCAGATGGCTAGCTCTTAGGCTATGACTTGGGAGTAGCTTATGAGGATACTTTTGGAGATGTTAGTACCATATATCCTCTAGGACAATCATAGAGATGAGCTGGATCGACTATAGTAGGGTTCTATGTCAGTTTTAGATTATAGGGCCATATTCCATGCCTTATCTAAATATGCTCTGTCAAGTATTCCTACTGAGTTTGAGAGAACTTAGCGGTTTGCCAAGGTCTTGGCAGGGTATCTTCAGGAGGCTACAACTTCTTTTGTATTGGCTGGAGGCACTTTTCTAAATATTGTGATCATGTTCATATGATAGAGCACATCAGGCATGAGAGGCAGGCGGTGAGAATAGATTTTTTTAGCATAGTCAGTTTAGTGGACAACCACCATATGATTGAGGGTTTTAGAGATAGGGTTATTAGGGCCGGGCAGTTTAGGCATCTCTTCCAATATATAACAATGTTGACATATATAGGTCTACACAAATAGGTCGTGATAGTTCCCCTAGTTCAGCTAGATTTGATAGTTCTTCGGCACAACCATCTCAGGAGAGAGGCCCCAAGACTTGTTATATTTGTGATGAGGTTGAGCACTTTGCCAGTCATTGTCCACATTGAGTGTTTCCTACTCAGGCTTCAGGACCTTAGGTAACAGCTAGAGGCACCTCTCACGACATGAGGATTGGTGCTAAAGGAGGTCATAGTTCAAAGAGAGGTGGAGATGATGGAGGACCATAGGCTGGTGATGGTCGTAGAGTTTGCTATGTTGTTCTAGATAAAGCCGAGGCAGAGGCCTCTAATGTAGTTATCATAGGTATAGTCCTAGTATTACATCATTCATCTTTAGTTTTATTTGATCCAGGCTCTACTTATCCATATTTGTCAACCTATTTTGCTTCTAATATTAATATTATTATTTGAGCCACTTGCCAAGCCTATATGTGTATCCACCCCCGATAGGTGAATCTTTAGTGGTGAATCAGGTTTATTGGGGTTGTATTTTAATTTTTGTGAGGAGAGATATTGTTGCTAAATTGATATTGTTGGATATGATAAATTTGATGTGATATTGGGTATGCATTAGTTATCACCCTATTATGCTATTCTTGACTTTCATGCAAAGAACGTGACCTTCTCTTGCCCTAACTTGCCTCAGTTGATGTGGACTGGAGTACCTACTTCCTATCCTAAGGGTGTTATTTCCTATATACATGCTTGTCAAATGATAAAAAAGGGGTACCTAGCTTATTTCTCTCATGTTTGGGTTGTTTCTTAGAAGTCCCAATCTTTATTAGATACCAAGGTTGCTAGAGAGTTATGGATATACTTCCAACTGATTTTCCTGGTGTTTTGTCGGCTTGTTATATTGAATTTACTATTGTTATGAAATTGAGCACTAAGCCCATATCTATTGCACCATACCGGATGGCCCTAGTTGAATTGAAGGAGTTGAAAGAACAATTGGAAGATTTGTTGAAGAAAGGTTTCATTCATCCAAGTGTATCTCCCTAGGGTGCTCCTTTATTATTCGTGAAAAAGGATGGAACTATGTGTATGTGTGTTGATTATTGTCACCTTAACAAAGTGACCATCAAGAACAAATATCCCTTGCCTTGCCTGGATTATCTTTTTGACCATTTGTAGGGTGCCTTGGGATTCTCCAAGATTAACTTGAGGTTTGGTTATCATCAGTTGAGAGTTTGGGAGTCTGATATCCCAAAGATAACTTTTAGGATCCATTATGGGTATTATGAGTTCATGGTTATGTTATTTGGGTTGACTAATGCCCTAACTTTTTTTATGAATTTGACGAACCGAGTGTTCAAGCCCTATTTAGCCTTCTTTCTGATTATATTCATAGATGATATCTTGGTTTGTTCCAAGAGTGAGGCAGATCATGTTTAATACTTGAGGATTATACTTCAGAGAATGAGAGAGGAGAAATTGTATGCTAAGTTCTTAAAGTATGAGTTTTGGCTTGGGTTTGTTGCATTTTTTATCCATGTTGTGTCAAAAGAGGGTATTACGGTCGATCTGGCCAAGGTAGCAACTCTTTATGAGAGGGCTAGGCCTACATCTGTGATTGATATTTAGAGTATTTCTTGGTTAATGGGGTATTATCGGTATTGTTTTCAAGGTTTCTCATCTATAGCTGCCCCAGTGACAAGATTGACTCAAAAGGCTATGGCATTTTTGTAGTTGGATGATTGTGGGGTGAGCTTCCAAAAGCTTAAGGATTTGTTGACTTCAAAACCTATTCTTGCCTTACCTGAGGAGGGAGTTCCATTTATGGTTTATTGTGATGCTTCAGGTATGGGCTTGGGTGGTGTATTAATGTAAAGGGTAAAGGTGATAGCCTATGCTTCTAGATAGATGAATGTTCATGAGAAGAACTACTGTACTCATGACTTAGAGTTGGCTGAGATTGTGTTTTTATTAAAGTTATGGCAACATTAACTTCATGAGGTACGTGTTATGATCTTTACGGATCACCGGAGTCTCAAATACATCTTTTCTCAGACTAATCTGAACATGAGACAATGTAGGTGTTTATGTTGCTTAAGGACTATGATATCTCTATTTTATATCCCCCCAAGAAGGCCAATATGGTGGCAGATGCTTTGAACCGATAGGGTACTAGCATGGGGAATTTGGCATTCTTGAGGGCTTAGAAGAGACACTTAACTTAGATGTTCAGTTGGTTGCTAGACAGTTGGTTTGCTTGGCCATTTCTCCTGTTCAGAGTATTTTGGCCTTTATTGAGGCTAGATCTTCTTTGTTTGATCAGATATGTGCTCATCGATTTGAGGACCCCAAATTATGCATGATTCATGACAAAGTGTTGAGAGGTGAAGCAAAGCTAGTTACTATTGATTTTGATGGTGTTTTGAGGATTAATGGTATAGTTTGTGTGCCTAAGGTGGGAAACTAGGTGAGACTGATATTAGAAGAGGCCTATTGTATCAGATATTCCATCTACCCAGGTGTTGCTAAGATGTATCATGATCTTAAACAACATTATTTGTGTTTGGTATCAAGAGAAACATTGCCACGCTGATGGCCAAGTGTTTGAATTGTCAAAAGGTGAAGTATGAGAAGTAGAAGCCTAGTGGATCGATGCAAAGGGTGCCCGTTCCCCAATGGAAGTGGGAGGGACTGACGATGGATTTCATTATAGATTTACGCATGACTATGGGAAAGTTTGATTCAGTTTGGGTGGTCATTGATCGATTGACCAAGTTGGTACACTTCTTACCGCTGAGAACTAGCTATAGTCCAGAGTAGCTAACTAACTTATATATTTGGGACATTATCAGCTTGCATGGTGTGCTAGTTTCTATAGCATTAGACAGAGAGTATGTGTTAACTTCTTATTTTTGGCAGGCTCTACAACATGGTTTGGGTACTAGGGTGGATTTGAGTTCAACTTTTCACCCTCAGACTGATGGCCAATTAGAGCCCGCCATTCTGGTCTTAGAGGGAATTCTTAGGGACAGTTTTATTGTTTTTTAACATGATGGGACAAGCACTTACCATTGGTAGAGTATTCTTATAACAATAGTTACCATTCCAGCATTTTTAATGGCACATTCGAGGCCTTGTATGGCCGAAGCTATTGATCATCAATCAGATAGTTTGATTAAGGTTTGATTGATGTGTTAGGTGTTAAGTTACTTCTGGATGCCAAGATTTGGTCCGACTGATTCAGAATTGACCTTTGACCGCCTAAAGTTGCTAGAAACGTTATGTTGATAAGAGGGTTAGGCCTCTTAATTTCTCTGTTGGTGATAGTGTTTGGCTGAAAGTTTCACCCATGAAAGGTGTGATGAGACTAGGAAAAAGGGGCAAGCTTAGCCCAGATTCATTAGCCCTTTTGATATTTTGAGAGGAGTTGGTGAGTTAGCTTATGAGTTGGATTTACCATTGAGATATCTTCTGTTCATCTTATTTTTCATGTTTCTATTTTCCACTGGTACATTTCAGATGAGTCCCATGCGATTTTTATTGGGTTGGGTCCAGATTTGTCCTTCGAAGAGGAGCTTATAGCTATTTTCGAAAGACAAGTTTGGAGATTGAGATCCAAAGATATACCTTTTGTGAAGGTTCATTGGTGGCACCGTTTTGTTGATGAGGCTACTTGAGAGTTAAAATCTGACATGCGGGCTAGATATTCCAACTTTTTTAGGCTTCAGGTACTTTATTTTCCTTTATGTTCAAGGATGAATATTATTTTTAGTGGTGAATGACGTAATGACCTAGTTGGTCAGTTTTTGCCTTATTTGTGAAAATTATTGTTTTACCCTTTTGTAATTTACTTTGGACCAATTTCGAATAATTGGAATGGTTGGAATTGGAGCCTGAGTTTTCAAAGTTGAAAATATGAATTTTGGCATTTTCAAAGGTTTAACTTATTGAAAAGTGAGTTTTGTGTCATTCTGATTTTCGGAGGTCGAATCGAGGATCCATCAATTTCACTAGCTCTGAAATATCAAAACTAAACTATCAATCATTATAGAATTTAATTTGGAGTTAAAATGAGGTTTTTATGCTCAAAGTTGTGTTAGTTATTTTCGGAACCAAAGTTTGACTTTTATCAATATTTAGAGTTCAGAAGCTTGATCGGACTTCTTATAATTCCATTAGTTTTAGATGGTGAACTTATATTAGGAATAATATTTGGAGTTACCAAGGATAATTTTGGTATTTTGAGTTTTAAAATAGTTTTATCGGCTTGGATTGATAAATTTGGCGACCATGAAACTGATTCCTAATGATTTCGTTGAGTCCAGATTGCTGTTTCTAGTATGAATACATATTTGGTTTCTAAAATTTTTAGTTTGGATGAGCTTCTGGGTCTATTCTAAGTAGGGAACTTGCACTGGGTTGTTATTTTGCTAATGTCTGGTGCGGGTGGATTCCTCTATGCCTTATCAGTGAAGCCTCCATGTTCACGAAGGGTGTGGTTTGTTGAGCTCTGCATTTTTGGAGTTGTAGCCTGTTTAATCTTTATGTTCATAGGAAGGGCTCTGCGATCGCGAAGTAGTTTTTTCATACCGGAACAGTTTTAAATTCGTAGAACATCATTTTTATTTTTAAATTCATTTTTGGACTTCCAAGCTTATTGGCGAAGTTTTGAAGAGTTTTGGTTGGGTAAGTATTTCTAATACTAAACTAATACTTTTCTATGATTGTTTTTCCTGATTTTATATTTGATTTCATGAAACTAAATACACAAAAAGTGGGAATTCTTAGACAACAATTTTCAAACTTAAAATACTAGTTTCTCATTCAGTTTAAGCTTGTTTTTAAAGGGATTTTCACCCTTGAACTTCATTTTTGTATGGGATATGATTTTAAAGTTATTTTCAGATTTGAGAACTTAGGATTTTAGCCCGAAAATTGACTATTTTACCTCTAAACCTAATTTATGTCAATGTGGGTATCAAAATACTTCTCTTCATAGGTAGTATCTATTATTGATAGCGATTGATCAAATTAGGGGATCGATTTGAGGACTTGAATTGATTGAAAGCTTGTTTGAGTACAGTTTAGGCATTGAAGTAGGTTCGGCTAACCTTTTGGGATTGAATTTGAGTTATTGAGCATGTTCATGTGATAATTGTGGGATTTAGATAGATAATTGTGTAAATGAGTTGATGTATTGAAATATGATGGGAAAGTGATTCTGGTTAAGCCAAATTGTAGTATAATTGTGATTCTATTGATCAACTGTGATGAATTATGATGGAATGATGAGGCTTAGAGATAAAATATGACTAAATGGGACTTCTGAGACTAATTGGGATGAGTTGGGTCCGATGTTATTTATATGCTTATATATTTGGGACGCGTAAGATCTAGTAATATTGATATTCTTGCATATTTTGGGACTAGTAAGGTTTTGATATTATTGACACTCTTAGTTATTGGTAGTACTATGATGATCTAAAATATTATGATGTTTTAGGCATTAGCTATGACACTTAATATTACTCATTGAGTAAATATGACTATTATGAGTTTCATGCCTCAATATTCTTGTTGTAATTCAATTATATATCTTTACAAGCTAATTTGAGTTGCACTATTGATTTACACCTATTATATATGGACTGTATCATCTCTTGTCCCAGGTAGGAGGCAAGGGTATTGTGATTCACATTGGTACGACTCCCTTGACCCGAGCAGGAAGCAAGAGTGAGATTTACACTTCATATACCTTGACCATGGGTAGGTGGCAAAGACTTGATATCATGATATTACCTTGACCACTGACAGGTCGCAAGGTTGTGGCATTACGATATTACCTTGAATAGGACAAGGTGGCAAGGCTGTGACACACTTGGCTTTAGGAATGATGAGTTGTACATCATATTCATATTACGGTTATATGGTATTTATGGGTTCTTTAGGATATCTTAGCTCATTATTATCATATATATTTTAGTGTGTACTAACCTTTTTTAGATGCAGGAATTAGGTGTCACAACCCAAGACTAGGGCCTAGCCATGACCCGGTGAATGGGAACTTGAAGGTATTCTAATTAAGCCTCTTAAGCATGCATAACATATCCTAGGTTTCGCGAAGCATAAACGAGTAATAAACATATAACACATAATTTCTAAGGGAAGCGAGGCTTTGTACTTATACTATGGGGATGTTGTAGGGAAGAGGATAAGCATGAATCATATAGAAAATAAGTCTAAGTGGCGGATAAGTATGACTCATGCTATGGGGGCATTTAGGGGCTTAGAGATTAAGGAAAATCTTTCATAATTACGTAGATATAGTATGAGTGAATCTTGATACATAAATACCCATGTCCAACAACACTTCTACTATGAGTGAAATGGGGGCCAAGACATCACCCGAGCTCACCCTCAAAAGATAGAAATCCAAAATAGACATGTCTTAACAAAAGCATGAAAGTAAGTAGATGTTCTTCCTGAAGTGGAGGACTCACCAATAGTGGTCTTCAAAGGATCAGACTAGCCATATAGAGGAAGAGGATGAATAGGAGCTCTGGTCCCTGCATGGTTAGATCTTGTAAGCAAAAAATATGCATTAGTACTTGAAATATACTAAGTATGCAGGGCACAATACAATAAGGGAAATAAGCCATAATAATCAAGATGTATAATCATAAACCATAGACATAAGTTCAATATGAGTTGCATGGTTAATGTTTAATTTAAGACATGCATGGAAATAATCAATCTTGCATAATATCATACATATGTGGGAGGATACCTTAACTGAGATATAATACCAAGTGAGCTATCACTTGGAATCTCGATGTTCTCTCTACACCAAATAAAGGAATAGTCTACTTGCCAAGGTAAACCAAGCATGACCCCACAAATTGGGGAACTTGTCCTAGTTGGATCCACTAGTAAAGCCAATTTAGGAAAATAATATAAACCTATGGTGGTACATATTTAAGATTCCAGGACTTTATATACGGAACCCCTTGGGTCGATCCCCCACCTTAAGCCTCTTTCGGTACTAGTTCTAGTCCCATGGAATACTTGAAATATTTATAAACTTAATCATAACTTGAATGAATTGTAAAAATATGATGACATAGAATGAGTAGCTCCATATACTTGACCCTTTCACATTATGTATACCTTGCACCAGAGGATAAAACCAATGCATATACTTGATCCCTTTCAGTAGGCATCGTAATACACATGAGGGTAGAGATTGTACTATGCTTGACCCCTTCTAGTCAGGTTTAGGTGGTTCATGAGGGTAAAATGAATATCATATTTTACCCCTTCATGTAGATATTATTTAGTCACAAGAGGGTAAAATAGAATATGAGGGCTCAATATTTTACTTACAAATCATAGTAACTTTTCATGATTTCAATACAAGCTTAGCGGACTATAATTTTTCATAACATTCTTGTCTTGTAATTCATGTAATAACCATTCATTCATATGGAAATCTTGTCATATAGATTTAGGTAAACATTTTGGGTACATTTATATAGGCTTAAATATCATGTAATTCAAACGTATAAGACATGAGGAGTAAAATCATATCATTTTGAAGTCATTCAAATCAACCCACCATCACTATAGTAAAATCCTCATTTTAGATATCATGAAATCCAACTAAGATCCATAAGTTCTTTAATAACTTTTTATCAAATCATAGAGGACATAACTCACTATCATAAAATCCATCACAATGTAAAACTCCAATGATATTTAAACATAATGAAATCATTACTTGAAGAACTTCAAATAGGAATCATGTGTACAAAGCATAATAATAACATCATATGCAATATTTCATAAAATACACATAAAAATCTATAAATTTCACATAGTTGGAGAAGAAGAATGGTTGGACTTGTTGGAAGGAAGGTCCCCACAATCAAACCCACATACCTTAGTGTGATTTTGGTGGAGAAAATCTGATTTGGGGATGAATGAACTAGAACCCTAGCTTGCCTTTCTTCTTAAGGACCTTAAGGAACTTGGGAGGGATTTGGGACTTAGAAAGTTCTGGAATTAAGTGAGAACGAAAGGAATCAAGGTTGAAATAGCTGATAAGAAGCCCCTTGGAGGCCAAATTAACATAGCTTAGATATAAATTGCTAAGAAATGACAAAATTGCCCTTTTAAAATCTAGTCGGACAAGTCTACGAAACCCCATTCATGGGCCATAGACCATTCTACGAGTCATAGATATAGGTTTGATTTGATAGACTCTCAGAGATGCCTTTCTCCAATTCTCACTCTATGACATGATCTACAACTCGTAAAATATTTTACGGGTCATATGATGATTCGTAAACAAAATCCCTGAAAATTCCCAATTTCAGCAAGTCTGCCTCGGTTCCTCGAACCTACATTTGGGCCATACACCCTTTTACAGCTCATAAGACCTCTCATGAATCTGGTATTTCTAGAATTCGCCAACTTATTTTCTTGCACCTCTCCTACCCCTCATAGGTGGGGCCTCACATAGGGTTCTTCATTATTACATACTTATTTAAATTTATCTTTCCTAGTTGGTTAAACCTACTAGGTACATTTTGATGTACTCAAGCCTACTCTGTTTCATCCATGCCGATTAAGTATAGGGACCCGTACAACGTAGCTGATTCACTTTTTTGGACTTCTCTCTATCCATCCTGACCTTACCGGTGAGGCTCAGACTTCGAGTTACCATGAATCTTTGTTGTTTCCTTTACTTTTCTTTTCAGATTTATATTAGATTCTATGAGGAAACTTTGTATTTCATTGAGACATGAGTATTCACACTACTGTATCACTTTAGATGCTCTGGTAATGGTGACTTCACATTTTGGGAGATATGTTATGTTATGTTGAGATGGTTTCTGGTTTATTTTTTTTCAGTTGTAATTCATTTTGGGTCGTGAATTAGTGGCACTACTTGAGGAGTGCAGTCAAGAATTCACAATATGTTTTGCCCTAAATTTAAAGATTTGAGGAGTTACACAGTGTAGATAATGGTTGGCAAGTGAATTGATGCAAGAGGTTTGCGTGACTTGGGTCCAAGCCTCAACCTAATGTCCATTTTCATGTTCCAAAATAGGGTCTAGGAAATACCATGACCACCTCTATAATATTGTAGTTTGTAGATCATTTTATGGCAAAGCTAGATGGTATAATTGAGGATGTCTTAGTCCTGGTGAGAGCAATCACCTTTCCCGTATACTTCATAATCTTAGACTTTAAGCTAGACCTAAAGGTTCCTTTCATTCTGAAACACCCATGCTTGACAACTGGAGGGACATAGACAGATTTAGTTTTTATGTAAGTGACAATGAGGGCCCATGATAAAGTGGAAGTTTTTGATGCATATAAGGAAATAAAGTTGCTTAATATCTATAAGTTATCTATAATTATTATTATTGGTGAGGAAGTAGGAGAAAAGTGTGTGGTAGAAAATGACCCTTTACAGAGATTGTTGATGGGTGAAGGAATAGGTGCTGATAATTAAACATAGGTATTGGCTTATGTGTTAGATTTTCCTAGTGTAAGTATATTATGCAAGCATGTTGAGCTGCTGTATAAAGAGTTTGTCACAATCAAAGAAATACCCTAGGTATGACATGAAAACTAGGGATCCCATAGGAAACCCAATTAAGTCTCTTAGCATATCATAAGTATTTATAGACAACAAATCACAATCATAGAGTGGAAACTATAATACTGACATACAAGTTAAGAACATAAGGGAGTTGGAGAAATATTATAGAACATAAATCTCAATACATCATGTCCATTGATGCCTCTAAACACTAGGCTAGGAGGGGAATAAGACATGTCCCTAGCTTACCCTCAGAAAAAGTGTAATAACTCTCTCAGCATCTTATAATAAAAGATAAAAGCTAGAAGTACTAGGTTGCCCTCGGATCATGAGGACCTACCAATAATTTTCAAATAGACACCGAATCTAACCATGATGATAAGGAGGACATTGATCGGTTGCTCCTACATTGTGATATAATATAGGCATAAAAGTATGCATTAGTACATTTGAATGTATTAAGTAGGTGCACAATCCAATGCATAAAAAATTGTAACATACAAGTTATCATTTTAAATAGCACGATAAAAGAGCATAGAATCATAAGTAGGCATAAGTAAAATCAATGCATAAGTACATCTTAAGGACATCAAGTAAAAGTAAGGAATTAAGAGTTGCCAATAAATTATCATAAAGCCTATACATATATGTGAAATAACTATAACTTATAATAAGACCATGAGATCTATAACTTGGAATCCCAATGTCCACTTGTACATGATTAAGAAGCGATTCTTATTTTCTAAGGTAAAACTCCTGCCCTGCTAAGAGAGTGTCATAAGCAATGTGGATCAACTAGCAAAATCATATTGGTAAAAATATAAATCCTCCAGTGATAATGTAGTTATAAGACTTAGAAGCTTTATATAAGGACCCCTTGGGCTGAGCCCTTATCTTAAGCCTCATTCAGTGCTAAGTTAACATCTTATACAATACACAACATATGCATAATATTATAATTGTCATAAATCATGATTCATAATCTTGACATAAAACATACTTCATATAATCATATTCATATAGTAGTTATTTCATAATAAGTCTGTTAGTGTAAATTGGGAGATGGGGGGTGGGGTACAAACCCATCATCATTATACCATTCATAATTAGTGTATAATGAGAGGTGCACTCCTATCGTCATTACACTTTACGTAATTAGTGTAAAGTGGGAGGTGCTCTCCCATCATCGTTTCACATTAACATACTTGAACTTTTAAAATCTCAAAATCATGACTTATAAAGAATAAATGGGATTAGTAGTAGAATGAGTTTTAACTCAATTAGCTAGAAACCACATAATTAGGGTAGATTCATGCATAATAACATAGAATAGCACCATTTTGATCACTATTAAAATAGTCCCATTTGTAATTTCATAACAAGAAAGTTTACTAAAAGAGGAGTTTCTCATAAATCATTAAAATCATTAAATTACTTAATAACCATAGATAACATTAAAGAGAGTTCATGTAGAAAATCATGTGATTCTTGCAATTATTATCAATTATGTCAAAATAAGCTAAATGCTATAACATAAATCTTGATTCATATAAATAAGTAGAAATAAAAAAGACCCATGAGATATACATACTTGGAAGTAAATAGATATTGATAAAGTGAAGGAGCTCCATGGAAGAAAGGGTTCCATGGATGAAGACCCATATACCATAGCAAAGAAGTCCCCACAACTTGAAGAGATTTCAAGAGATTTGATAAAGATCTTAAATAAATACTTTGGGTATTCAATAAAGGGGAGTTTGAGAGCCTTGAAAATTGAGACTTTTTTTTTATTTACGAATTGGGAGTGAATTCGGGGGAGTAATTGGGGTTTTAGGGTATTCAATAGATCAAATTTCTAGTCCATAAGGCATCCAGGTTGACTAATTTATGAATTGTTATGTAAAAACTAAAACTGGGCAACAATGGTCAACCTAATCCACGATGCCGGGGAACTTCACCATAGTTTATTTATGGGCTAATCCGTTCGACGTTAGCTTGAATCTTGAGATTTGCTTGTTGTGGTGAGTCTTATATTTCAAGGCCAAACCACCACTCTTCTACCTATGGTAATTTTGTTTATGTTATTCACTTTGAGGGGGAGCCCGAGACATGTCTTGGGCCTCGTCCTACCTTATGACTAGAAGCATTATTGGGCATCTAGTAAACTCTTTTACGTTTATATTCTAAGTGTTATATTTGGAGATTATATTTATGGATATGCATAAATATTGATTATCACTATATGGATTATCCATGAGTATTGTGATATGTTTACATGGTATGATGTGAAAGATCCCAAGTCCTGAATTACCCCCATAGACTGAGTTATACTCACCCGCCCCTTAGTATTTATGTGCTATATGTTATGTGAACCCATCTCACTCCATTTCCCTATGACATACCCAAAGCGTGAGCTGTACTTACACATTCTTTAGAACTATGTGTTTATAGTTCATTTATGCTTCTAAACCGATGATGTGAATTTGGACAGTTTGAGGCTTGTTTGGGAACTCTAGCGTTTCTATTTTTCATGTCACTCTAAACCCTAGGTACGGGTCATGACATGACGCTAGGGCTATGAAATTGGCTTATATCCTTCCTCCATAAAATTTCATGCATGCACAAAGATAGGTTGATCCTATGTATATTAGGCATTTGCAAACCTATTGGTCTTTTTTGACATCTCAACACCTCTATGCTTTCTTTAACATACACTTCAAACAAAGAAGCAAAAGGGGTTAAGGTAAAATATAGTTATCACCTAGGAAAGCATACCTGAGATGTGACAAGAGAGCATTTAGCTCTAATTTAAGAGATTCCTCAATTGATGGTTAAGTAGGGTACCCAACACTGTAATACCCTGAGCGTTTAGAAGGTTGGAATATTATTATATGGGTTAGAGTGTAAAAATGGCCTTACTAGATTTTTAACTCAAATGGATCGCAAAATAAAGTTTTTGCAAAAGTACGTTTCAATGTACTAAGTATGCAATCATGCAATGCATATAACATACCAAACCTGCTTCCAATGTTTCATGACATAGGCACATAATATGGAAGGAGATATATAGCAAGAGATATAGTACACAATATGCCATGAAACCAATGATGCATGAAATGAGATAATGCTCGTATATAGTGGGGATGGACCATAACAAACAAATCAAACTCATGCGAGCTATTATATGAATTAGTCTGATATAGACATTCCATTAATAGAATTAAATTACTTTCCAAGGGTAATCTACACTACACCTTATGACATGGTCTTTTTGGTCTGATGGACACCTTCCTTACGACATCGCTTTTTGGAAGGATTTTTATATCATATCATATCATTTCAAAATGTAACCATCCCTTACGACCCAGTCTTTTTGGTGATGGCTACCATATACCTATGCAAGCATATAATTCAAGGAAAGGGAGAGGACTCTAAGGGATAGCCCTGACGCTCCCAATCCATTGGTGCTAAGTCAAAACATCCCATGAGAATCTTATACATATGCATGTTTTCAAAAGAAGCAATAGTCATTTCAAATTATTTCAATGCACATTTGGGATAAAAAGCAAAACACATTTCATAATCATTCATAATTGGGCTCAAAACCCAAATCATTGTTCATAATCATCCTTCTCATGCATAGGATTAGCTCATGCACATATACGAAATGGTGTAAACACCCAAAATGCTCAAAGATCCATATCATAGATATTTATGTGATCACATTCTTTTCATAACCATAATCTTTTCAAAATCATATACATAAACATAATTGGTCTTAAATCATTTCATAATTTTCATAAAATCCAACGTTCATGAATGGATATTCCATGAATGAGATGCAAAATAGCATGCAAAATAGAGATTTAAAATTAAACCATCAATACATTATGAAATTCAAGTGATAACATAATTAAATCCACATTAAAATCATAACATAGATTACCCATGCATAATTCAAGCTTAAAGGGGACATGCACATTCATATCTTCATAACATGAATTCAATTCAACATATTTGGGATCACTTTAAGATCAACGATAAGACATAGACCACACATAAATTGAATTTAATAAATAATCATTCTTAAAAACCATATTCAAAGTAAGATAAAATTTCATAAAATTGATAGTAAAAGAGTTTAGGTCTTCTTGGTTTAAAGAAACCAAGAATAAATCCCACATACCTAAGCTATTGAAGAAGATTCAAGAAGAAATTTGATGAAGAATTGAGTTTTCCCTTGATTCCCAAGCATTGTATTCACAAGAGCCTTTGAGAGAGTTCTTAAGGAGAGTTCAATGTCATTCCAAGTGTAGGGATGGATTTGAATGATAGAAATAAAGTATAGGTCATTAGAAAGTCTTTAGGTAGCATAGAAGGTCACAAAGTACCCTAAGGATAAACCATAATTGCAAAAATGTCATTAATGAAACAAGTAGAAAAATTGAAGTTAATATATCAGGGAGGGGGTATACATTTTATGAGGCATTATATAGACCAAATAATTGCACGTGGTCCAACACTTAGAAAAATTTCACTTGACGGAGGTCCAAAATGGTAATCCAATACTTAGAAAAATCAACGTATGCACCCCACACAAAAGGTGGTATGGACCGTACCAAGCCATATGATCCTTGTACCCCTCTGTACTACATCACTTAGGAAAAATTCTTCATGATGAAGTTCCGATATAGTGATTTAATACATAGAAATGTTTCACTCCAGAGCCCATACGGAAGAGCCTCACGGACCGTGTAGCACCAAACCGCCTGTGAGAGGGGTCATACCACTTGTACTAGGCTCAAAGCCATGGAGTCTCAATCTCAGGGTGTCACACCCAAAGTCCTATTAAAGAGGATAGGCACCCATGGCCGATAAGGCTCGGGATAACCAACCTGTATCCATGCATTTTCTATATATATATTATAAGGGATTTCTACATTCAACATGTAATTAAGAAAGTAAATAGTAATAACAAGCCAAATAGATATGACCACACTTTAATTTACCTAGTCTACAAAGCCTCTAGATAAGGAAAAGTATCTGATAAGGGTCGGTACAGGCCTCGCCTCGACTAACTATATAATACAAAATATAAGCTCTAGACATACAAAGCTCCGAAGCTATCTGGAGCTTGGTAACAACAGATGGATATCCTCTACTCCTATTGGGGGGATCTACTAGCACTTGTAACTGCAGCATGTTATGCAGGTCCCCCATAAGGGATGTTAGTACGAGATAATGTACTGAATATGTAAGGCAAAAAATATTGTATATGAAGTAATAACTCAAATGAAACTATGTACTAGTGTAGGATAAGAGACCACCTGTAGTTATACTGTGGGATCCTGTACTTTATGTTCTTTTTATTATTTTACCTTTACTATATAATTAATGCACAATATGTAATACAAATGATTAGCTAATCAGTGATAAATATATATCGAGATCGGCCCTGGCTAGGATTTTTATTTAACTCCTTGGGCTACCCCCGTGATAGGATCGACCCTGGCTAGGTGATCCTTCCACACCTCGGGTTACCACCTATCAACAAGCAATATACTTTATCATTCAATTACTTTTGAGATGATTCTTTTGATGGTCATAATATTGGAGCTGCAGGACTGTAAATATAGCATGTGACATGTAAATTATCATACAAGAAAATATACAATGAAAAAAGTACGTTACATAAATAATGAAATGCGTATGAGATGAAACAACTTATGAACTTTATTTAGCAACAAGAACCCATGTATCTTGGTATCCATGCATTGTATGTAGATTTGAAGGTGACTATGTATGAGAGCATATGAATATGTGAAAAGGTGGAGACATGGTTAATAATTGTATCGGAGTTGGTAAGTACCTTTATGTGCCAAGGAAGAATCTAGATTTCATGCCAAGTAATACCAAATCAACTAGCCTTACATACCTCGATGTACGATCTCGCTATTAACTTGAGATAATCCTCTGCTCCTCAAAATAATTGTCTATAGTATAGTAGGTGATTAAACTAGCATTAGCAGCCAATAGATACATCTTGGCAACCCAATCTCATAAAAAAAATAACCCATGGGAAGCAAGAGTATAATTATAAACCTGAGCATATTCTTTCAAACTTTCTGCCCCTAATCATATTTTTAATATATATTCTCATATACATATCATGTGCAGCCTATTTTAATGCCATAACAGTCTTATAATAGCCCACAAAGCACAACACATAATAATTCTACACAATATACAAACAGGCGACATAACATTAAATTTCTTCGCTACATTCCGACATTGACAATTCCAAACCTATTCCAACTTTACCATGAATCGGGATCTTGATGCATATAGATATTAAAAGGGCCTTTTTTATGTAATTCTGGAATTACTTAGATGCAAAAATTCCAATTAAAATATGAAATCAACACATTGTTGTACGTCGAACGGATTGTGGAACTTTATGAGCATCAGCATGTAGGTTCTAGATCGAAGTGGTAGTATTGGGCCCTTTAGCTATCCTCACCAACGATCTGAGGTTGAAGCGTGGTTGACATTGAGTCTAAAGGATCTACTGCTGGATAAATACCTTTGGCAACCAATCCTCTTAATAGTATGCCCGCACCATATATACATATAAAACCAATCCTAAAATAGTTCAAAAATAGTCCTCAAAATAGGTGTAGGACGTAAGACCATATTCCTCTATATATCAAACCACAATTTGTATAAATAACACACTTAGGATACACATTAAACCTCAATTGTTTACATATAACCAAGCAATTCAGCAACCTTTATACACCATTACAGAATTGAAATGAATTAATAAAAACATCCTTCTTTCATAATGAAGTCAACTAAGAAGAGAAAATCTCCCAAATAAACAAGAAAAGTATATAACAACCCTTAGAACACATGCTGTCCAAAAGTTTCAGCATGTACCTAACCAACATAGTCTCTTATTTTTAATAAGAAAACCATACTAAACACATTAGTAAACTTATTTACCATTAACTTCAAGGTGTAAGGCTTTCCAAGAACCCTAAAAGCCTCCTTGTGGCTTCTTTGCAAGGTTAAGAAAGTGTAGAGAGAAAGCTTGTGAAAGCTGATTTTTTTAACCAGTTGAAGTAGCTCAAAGGTTCTTCTTGTAATCCCTTTTAAAGATACAATTTTGACATACTTTCTCTTGAATATTTAACCTTATTTTATAAACTTAATAATATACCATTTTTCCCTTTCCCTTGGGCCTTAATGGGTTTCAAATTAATGGGCCTTTGCTGCCTATTTTTCCCCTTTCTCTTTAGTTAGTTGGGCCTAAATTATCAATTGAATTGTAATGGGATTGGGCCTTTTTCTATTATTCTTAGCCTGAAAATATAGTCCATTTATGATGTGAAAACATGGGCTAAAGTTAAACCTTTAACACGGACTTTATCCACAATTGGACTTGGACAGATTCAATGTCGGGCCTCGTCTCCATTTAGCTAGCAAGTTTAAGCTAAGCAAGTAAGTGACTCACCTGCTAGATTCTTAAGTCATGGAAGCACGTCAAATCTGTCACTTTGTTTAGGTCCATGACCTACTCAATTTGTTACAAAACTTACATACACTCGATCCTCTTAATAGTTAGACGCACATATCACCCTCTAACAAGAGATTCAAGAACTTTTAAAAATGGGCGCTAATTTGACCAAATCAATCATGTTTCATGTATATAGAACTAGTACATATAAGATGTGGGGTGTTACATCCTCACTCTATTAGGAACATTCATCCTCGAATGAATGTTAATACAATTTGATAGCTTAACTAAGTTTAAATCTTTACTTAAACAAATTTCTGACAACACACTAAGTATTCAATAACACATACCTATTAGTGTCCCAACTCTACATATTGGACTTCATCTTTAGCTTTAAATAAGTAAGGATATTCTTATTGCATCGCATCCTCAGCCTCCCATGTTATCTTTTTTGGTTGCTGGTTTCTCCAGAGTACTTTTACTAAGGCTATTTATTTATTCCTTAGCTTCTTAACTTAACCATCTAGAATAGCAATAGATCATAGGTGAGATCTTCTATAACCTGTATGTCTTCAATAGGAGTGATACGGGATGGGTCAATTATGCATTTTCGATGCATTGAGACATTAAAAACTTGATAAACCATTGAAAGCTCTTGGGGTAGCTCTAATTCATATGCAACCTGCCTAAACTTCTTAATAATTTTATATGACCCTATGTAACATGGGATGAATTTTTCATTCTTACCAAATCTCATAACCCCTTTCATTGGATATACCTTTAAAAATACCCAATACCCTACTGAAAACTCTAGTCCTCTCCTTCTAGCATCCACATATGATTTGTGATGACTTTCGCTATTTCTAGCCGCTGCAGTATTACCCTAACTTTTTCCATGGCTTATTGTACTAGATCTGGCCTAAGAAAGGTGGTTTTACCCACTTCAAACCATCCAATTGGTGACCTATATTTCCTTCCATATAAAGTTTCATAAGGTGCTATCTTGATACTCAAGTAATAGCTATTATTATAGGCAAATACAATAAGTGGCAAACGATCCACCCAACAACCATTAAAGTCTAATACATAAGCTCACAATATATCTTCAAGTGTTTGAATATTGTGTTCAACTTGACAGTCTGTCTGAGGGTGGAATATGATACTCAAATTCACTTTTGACCCTAAACTCCTTTGGAAGGACTTTATAAACTTTGCTGTGAGCTGAGCTCCTCGATCATATATAATGGAGATTGGGACTCCATGTAACTTGACTATCTCTTTGAGGTATAGCTTGGCATTCTTTTCAGCTGTATAATCACTCCTAACTAGCAAAAAGTGTGCTGACTTTGTGAGTCTATCAACTATTACCCGTATGGAGTCAAACTTCTTGAATGAGCAAGGCAACCTTGTGACAAAGTCCATATTGATCATATCCCACTTCCATATGGAATATCTATACACTATATATAACCTTTTGGCTTTTGGTGCTCTACTTTGACTTTTTGGCAATTTGGGCATTGAGCCATAAATTCTGCAAGGTCCCTTTTCAGGCCCTCTCCAAAACATTCCCTTTACGTCATGATACATCTTAGTTGACCCTAGATGGATGGAATATCTGGAATGATGGGCTTCTTACATTATCCTCTTTCTTAATCCATTAATAAAGGGCACATATAATCTATTTTGGAAATACAGTACTCCATTTGAAGTAAGGTTAAAGCCCTTTATCATACCTTAACTCACCTTGTCTTTAAGTCGTCATAAAATAGGATCCTTGAACTATTTTTCTTTGACCTCAATTACCAATAAAGACATTGTTGCATTATGTACAACAACCCCTTCCTTTGGGGCTCAAGAAGGCTTACTCCTAAACTAGATAATGGATATAGATCCTTATCCATTCCTTGACTTACCATGGCCTGGCCACTAGTATTCATGATTGCTTTACGACTCAGAGCATCGGCTACCATATTTGCCTTCTTAAGATAGTATAGTATATCAACATCATAATCCTTTATTAGATCTAGCTATCTCTGTTGTCTTAAATTTAAGTCTTTTTGCTTAAAATATACTGCAAACTCTTACAATCAGTATATATGTCAACGTGAACCCCATACAAATAATGGAGCCATATTTTCAGTGCAAACACAATCGCTACTAGCTCAAGCTCATGTGTTGGATAGTTTTTCTTATGTGGTCGTAGTTGTCTAGAGGCATTAGCAATTATCCTACCATGTTGTGTAAGTACAGACCCTAAGCCAACTCCTTAACCATTACAATACATTGTATACCTGTCAGTGCCATCTGGAAGTATTAGCATAGGTGCAGAAGTTAGTCTGCCTTTCAACTCTTGGAATCTCCTTTCACATCATTATTCCATTGGAACTTGGTTGAATTATGTGTTAACATTGTTAGAGGTGCAAAAATAGAATAAAAACCTTAAATAAACCTCCTGTAATAACCTGCCAACCCTAGGAAGGTTCGAACTTCCATTGGTGTTGTTGGCCTTGGCCAATCATTCACAGCCTCTATCTTTTGTGAATCAACCCTTATTTCCTCAACGGACACAATATGTCCTAAGAATGCAACTGATTTTATCCAGAATTCATATTTAGAAAAGTTGGCATACAACTATCGATTATAAAGAACTTGTAACACCTGTCATAAGTGATTTGCATGGTCCTGTTCTGATCTTGAATATACCAAAATGTCATCTATAAATACTATCACGGATACATCCAAGAATAGCTTGAATACCCTATTCGTCAAATCCATAAAAACTACTGGTGCATTCGTTAGCCCAAATGACATAACAAGAAATTCAAAGTGACAATAGCATATCCTGAAAGCAGTCTTAGGTATATCTTTCTCCTTCACCCTCACTTAGTGATACCCTGATCTCGAATCAATTTTTCAAAAGCATTTGGCACCCTGTAACTAATCAAATAAATCATCAATCCTAGGGAGGGGGTATTTATTCTTAATTGTCATCTTATTTGATTGTCGATAGTCAATAGTCGATACACATTCTCAAGGTGCATCCTTTTTATGTACAAATAGCACTGGTGCACCCCAAGGGGACACAGTAGGTCTTATAGAACCCTTTTCCTATAAATTTTTTAACTGCTCTTTTAATTCACGCAATTCTGCCAGGGCCATTCTATATGGAGGGATAGAAATAGGTTGAGTGCCTGGAAGTAAGTCAATACCAAAATCTACTTCTTATTTTGGAGATAAGACTAGAAGTTCTTCACGGTGCATATCAACAAATTCATTCACTAATGGAACTGGTTGAAGAGTAGGCTATTCTTTCTCCATATCCCTTACTCGAACTACATGACATATATACCCGTTAGATATAATATTCCTTGCCTTAAAATAAGAGATAAACTTACCCTTTGGCACCCCAATATTGCCTTCCATTCAAGAACTGCCTTATTTGGAAAGTGGAAGTACATTCTTTTAGTTCGGCAATCCATAGTGGAAACGCAAGAAGCTAACCAATCCATGCTCATTATAACATCAAATTCCACTATTTCTAGCTTAATAAGGTTAACTAATGTGTCACGGTCACAAACAATTACTACATAGTAATAATCAATCCTTCTAGCCATAATAGATTCACTAGTTTGTATAAACACTTCAAATAGTTTGTTCAATAATTTGGGTGTTCTCTTTAGCTTCGTAGTAACTAGTGGGGTAATGTATGATTATGTAGAACAAGGGTCAACTAATGCATATACAGTATGTGAAAAGATGGACAGTATACCTGTGACCACATCGGGTGAAGCTTCTAAATTGTGCCGACTCCACAGAGCATAAGTGAGATTCTAGACTCTGCTAGAGCTAGCTGCCCCTCAAACACCTCTACCATAACCCGTAGGTGCTTGTTGACCCCTACCTACTAGAGGAACTGACGATGATGATGCAATAGCTGACCCAATAGATTCTGCTATATCACCCATATTCTCGGGCAATGTCTCATCAAATGCTGTGGCGTACCACACCAATAATAAGCATCTGTTCCAACATGACATATACATGAATAACTTCTTCCACATAGTTTACAATGCTACTTAATAGTCATTTGCTGGCCTGTGAAATATCCTATTGTTCGTGCACCTTGTCCCTCACCTCATAGACCAAATTGATTGCTTCTAAACCCTTGAAGTTGTGGTGGAGCACTAGCTGCAGAGTAGGAGGATGATGGCCTAAGTGGTCTATTAGAAAATTGAGGCCTAAGATTACCATAGGATGGTGTAAACTACCCCGTAGATCTGGCACTTTTGGGCTACCTCCTTTCCAACTCTTGCGTCATTCTTCTTTGCCTCTGATCCTCCAATTTCTGTGCAAAAGCTTGCATCCTTACTATATCTATGTCTTTATTCAAGGAAGTAATGGTACAGTCTCTAACTAGATATGTATCCAATCTATCCATATATTGATGAACTCTATCTACCATAGTAGTAACTACATTAGGAACATACCTTGCCAACAAATTAAATTGAAGGATATACTCCCTCACGCTCATATTGCCTAGGTGGAGGTTTAAGAACTAATTTGCACGGACCTCTCGGATCTCTAATGGCATGTAGTGGTCAAGAGAAGCCTCTTTGAACTCTTTCTAGGTAGTTGGAGGTGGATCTATACACTTAGATTACTTCCAAGATTCATACCACAATATAGCCACACCTTTCAACTTGTATGTCACTAACTCGACAGCTTTTGTACCAGTCACATGCATAATATGTAAAGTGCATTGAATCTAATCAATAATGTCTTAGGGATCTTCATTAGGATCTGACCTAGTGAAGGATGGAGGGTCCAAATTTTGGAAGTCACATATCCTTGTGCTAGTTGGCCTATTCGCACCACCTGTACCAATAACTGGACCTTCCTGTCTTTGACCTTGGCCAGCAACTATACGAGTCAATAGTTGGACTGCATTTCTCAGATTCGGCACGATAGCATCAATAGGTGGTTCTGGGGGGAATTTCACTACTTCCTGGTTCATCATGAGCTGGAGGAGTTGGAGACGTTTATGACAGAGACCCACCTTAAACCTCATTTAGTTGTCTCACCCGACTGGGTATACCAACCACCACTTCTACTTCCTTCCTTTTACCTTTGTTTTTCCAGGTTTCTGGCGTACTCGTTGTACAAAACAATTTAGGGGTTGGACACAATCCACCTATTACACTTGGCTGTATTGCATATTCTAAAGAACAAAAAGAAAATGAAAACTCCTAAATGTCATGTAGCCTCTTGCTTAAAAATGTGGTGTAAAACATATCGATAAATAAGTCTCTACATAGACACGGCTTTGTAGACTCCCTAGGATGACCCGCTCTGATATTACTTTTGTCATGCCCAAAGTCTCGTTAAGATTGATTAACACCCGTTATCGATAAGGCTTGGGAGAACCAACCTATATCCATGTGATTTCTATTAATATTGTAAGCGATTTCTACATTCAACTTGCCCTTAAGAAAGTAACCAGTAATAACAAGTCAAAAGGGAATGCATATGGCCAGGCCGTTGGGACCACGTTATCTAAAGTATGAGACATGACCACACTTTAATTTACATAGTCTACAAAGCCTCCTGATAAGGAAAAGTATCTGATAAGGATCGGGACAACCCCCCTCCCGCTCGACTAAGTATACAATACAAAATATAAGCTCTAGACAAACAAAGCCTCAAAGCTACTTGGAGCTTGGTAACAACAGATGGATATCCTGTACTCCTACTGGGAAATCTACTAGCACCTGTATTTGTAGCAGAAAATACAGGTCCCTTATAAGGTATGTTATAACGAGATAACATATTGAAGATGTAAGGCAGAAATACTGTATATGAAGTAACAAATCAAATGAAATTATGCACTATGTAGGATAAGAGACCACTTGTAGTTATATTGTGGGATCCTGTACTTTATGTTCTTTTTATTACTTTACCTTTATTATATAATTAGTGCACAACATGTAATTCAAATGACCAGCTGATCAGTGGTAAATCTATATCGGGATCGGCCTTGGCTAGGCTTTTCCTTTCACCCCTTAGGCTACCCCCTTGATAGGATCCCCTCGGGCCAGGTGATTCTTCCACCCTTTAGGTCACCACCCATCAATAAGCAATATACTTTACCTTCCAATTACTTTTGAGATGATTATTTTAGTAGACATAATATTGGAGTTGTAGGACTATGGATGTAACATGTGACATGTAAATAATTATACAAAATAATATGATAATGAAAAGAGTAAATTACACAAATAATGAAATGCGCATGAGATGAAACAACTCGTGAACTTTATTTAGCAACACGAACCCATGTATCTTGGTATCCACGTATGTATGCCAATTTGAAGGTGACTATGTATGGGAGCATATGAATATGTCAAAGAGTGAAGATAAGGTTAATAGTTGTGTTAGAGTTGGTAACTGCCTTTATGTGCCAAGGAAGAATCTAGATTTCATGCCAAGTAATACCAAATCAAGTAGCCATACATACCTCGCTGTACGATCTCGCTATTACCTCGAGATAACCTTCCATTCTTCAAAATATTTATCTATAGTATAGTAGGTGATAAAACTAGCATTAGCAGCCAATATATACATCTTGGTAGCCCAATCTCATGAAAAAAATAACCCACGGCCAGCAACCGTATAAGTATAAACCCAAGCGTATTCTTTCTACCTTTCCGTCCCTAATAGTATTTATAATACACACTCTCATATACATAACCTTTTCAGCCTAATTTAGTGACATAACAGTCTTATAATAGCCCACAAAGCACAACACATAACAATTTTACACAACATACAAACAGGCGACATAACATTAAATTTCTTTGCTACATTTCGACGTTGACAATTCCAAACCTGTTCCATCTTTAAGCAAACAACCCGCACCATATATATACATAAAACCAGTCATAAAATAGTTCAAAAATAGTCCTCAAAATAGGTGTAGGATGTGAGACCATACTCCTCAATTGATCATCCCACAATTTCTATAAACAACACACTTAGGATAACAGGTTAAGCCTCAATTGTTTATGTATAACCAAACAATTCAGCAACCTTTATATACTATTACAAAACTGAAACAAATTAAGAAAAACATCCTTGTTTCATAAATCAAGTCAACTAAGAAGAGAAAATCTCCCAAATAAACAATAAAAGTATACAACTCTCGGAACACATGTTGTCCAAAAGTTTCAGCATATACCTAACCAACATAGTCTCTTGTTTTTAATAAGAAAACCATACTAAACACATAAGTAAACTTGCTTACCATTACCTACAAGGTGTAGGCTTCTCCAAGAGCCATAAAACTCTCCTTGTGGATTCTTTTCAAGGTTAAGAAAGTATAGAGAGAAAGCCTGTAAAAGTTGATTTTTTTTACAAGTTGAAGTATCTTAAAGGTGCTTCTTGTAAGCCCTTTTAAAGACACAATTTGGCCGAATTTCTCTTGAATATTTAACCTTATTTTATCAAGTTAGTAATGTACCATTTTTCTTCTTTCACTTGGGCCTTAATGGGTTGCAAGTTGATGGGCTTTTGCTACCCATTTTCTCCCTTTCTCTTTAGTTAGTTGGGCCTAAATTATCAAAAGAATTGTAATGGGATTGGGCCCTTTTTGTATTCTTCTTGGGCTTAAAATACAGTCCATTTATGATGTTAAAACAAGGTCTAAAGTTACAAAAGGCTAATATACGGTCTACTACAGAGTCCATATGGCCTTAGACGGACCATGTGGGGTCCTCGTATGGTATGCCATGGTCCCAAACTCTACATTGAGGCCATCGTATCCCACACAAGGCCAAGGGCAACTTCAAGGAGGCTCCACGTGGTCCGTATAACACCACATAGACCGTGAAGGCTTCCATAAAGCATCACCTTAGTCTAAAGCTTTTTGGAACCAAACTTCCAAGCTCTATCGAGGTCGCACAAAGTCCGAGTCCTTACATCATCTCCTCCTTGGGAGCATTCATACTCGAATATGCTAAAAAATGGTTTGAAAGGCTTTATTTAGAACATGAAACATTTAACTACAATATATAATGCATATTTCATGATCTGAAAATCATAAGGTCATTAAAACTCATATCAAAATGAATTTAAACCATTCAAAACATCTTAAAAATCATTTTTGTACACATGTATGCATGTCATGTCATGAAACTCAAGAGTGAAAGAAACAAGACAACTTGGAAGAGGAAGAACCTAATAACTTAGGCATGAGTAGATTGGAAATGATGGGGATATCATTTTATCATGTCTAACTTTGCCTCCTATGTAGCACTATTCATATGTTGGTTTCTCCAAAGTAACTTAACCAAAGCCACATCCATGTTACAAATCCACTTCACATGCCTATCCAAAATATCAACCAGAACTTCCGTACGAGAAAAGTTCTCCTCAACCTCAACACCTTCTAAGGTCACAATCGGACTAGGATTACTAACCAACTTCCTCAACATCGACACATGGAATATTATGTGAATAGAACTTAAATCCTAAGGCAAATCCAACCTATAGCCATATCCCCAATTCGATCAACAATATTATAAGGACCTACATACCGGGGACTCAACTTTCACTTCTTTCCAAAACATATTATACCATTCATAGATGAGACTTTCATATAACCCAGTCACCAATATAAAACTCAAGATCCCTCTTCCTAACATTCGAATAGGACTTTTCGCGACTTTGGGCTGTCATCAACCTCCTACTAATAAACTTCACCTTCTCTATAGCCTCCAAGAAAACATTCAGGCTAATCAAAGCCATATCTCCAAACTCAAACCACCACACCAGAGATCAACATCTCCTACCATACAAAGCCTCAAATGATTCTACAGCGATGCTAGTGCAAGAGCTATTATTATAAGCAAACTTATGAGTAGAAGATGGGCATCCCAATTACCCTAAAATTCTAACATATGAGACCTCAACATGTCCTCCAAAGTTTGAATTTTCCTCTCGGTTTATCTATCAGTTTGAGGATGAGAGGCGGTGCTCAACTTTACCTTAATACCAAATCCTCTTTGAAGCGACCTCCAAAAATGTGAAGTAAATTGGGTACAATGATCTGACATGATAGACCTAGGCACACCATGCAACCTCACCAAATCTTGGATGTACAACCTTGCATAATCTTCGGCACTAAAGGTAGTATTGACCTGTAGGAGATGAGCTAACTTAGTCATTCAGTCAAAGATAACCCAAATGGAGTCAAATTGCCTTCAGGTCTGAGGCAAACCAACCACAAAATCTATGTTCACATCTTCCCACTTGCAAGTAGGAATCTCAATATCTTGAGTCAAACCACCAGGCTTTTGGTGCTTTATCTTCACTTGTTGGCAGTTAGAGCAATTAGACACAAACTTATATCCTTCTTCATACCATGCCATCAATATACTTCCCTCAAATCCTGATATATCTTAGTAGATCCCAAATGAATAGAGTAATGAGAGTTATGCACTACCCATGATCACACTCCTAAAATCATCCACATCCGAAACATATAACCGATCTTGATACCGAAGCACACCATCCCCTTAGGGGAAAACCTCTATCTCCCTTTTGCCAACCAATTTCTTTAACTCAACCAATGAAAGATCTTGCTTAGCCTTTACATATACAACCATAGAAGATTCGTCCCCATTCTTAACATGAACACCACCATCGTTAGAGTCGGCCAACGTAACACCTAATCTATCCAAAGGTGAACATCCCTTACTAACACCTTCTTCCCTTCATCAACATGAGCTACACTTCCCATAGATAGTGTACTACAGGCATCGGCTACGATATTTGCCTTGCTGGGATGATATTGTACACTTATGTCATAGTCTTTCAGTTTTTCCAACCATCTCCTTTACCTCAATTTAATATCCCTTTGAGTGAACACATATCGCAAACACTTGTCTATTGGTGAAAACATCAACATGCACCCCATATAAATGATGTCTCCAAATTTTCAAGGCAAATACCACTACTGCTAACTCAAGATCACATGTCGAGTTATTACGCTCATGAACCATCAAATTTGTTGATGAATAAGCTATCAGCTTACCTTATTGTATAAGTACACAACCCAACCCAATACGAGAAGCATGATAATACACCACAAACCCATCTAAGCCATCCAGTAAAGTCAAAACAGGAGCTGATGTAAGCGGAACCTTCAAAGTCTAAGAATTCATATCACATTCATCCAACCATACAAACTTAGACTTCTTTTGAGTCAACTTGGTCAATGGAGATGCACTAGATGAGAACCCTTCTATGAACCTTCTATAATAACCTGCCAATACTAGAAAACTCTAAATATCCAAAGGAGTTAATTGTCTAGGCCAATTTTTCAGGCCTCGAACTTCTTTAGTTCAACATAAATATCATCATCGCACATCACATTACCCAGAAAAGCTACCTCACCCAGCCAAAACTCACATTTGATAAACATAGCATACAACTTCTTCTCCCTCAAAGTCTAAAAAAGAAAAACTCAAATGATCTATATGCTCTATCACTCACTTTTGGAATAGATAATGATATTATCAATGAAGAAAACCACCAAAAGGAACGACTTGCACACCCAATTCATAAGATCAATAAACACCGCTGATGTATTTGTCAACCCAAATTGACATCACCACTAATTCAAAATGCCTATACCTAGTCCAAAAAGGCATCTTAGGAATATCACACTCCCTAACCTTTACCTACTGATAATTGGAATGGAGGTTAGTCTTTGAGAAATGGGTGGCCCCTTGAAGTTGATCGGACAAGTTTTTAATTCTTGGCAACGGATACTTATTCTTGGTAGTTACCTTATTCAGTTGCCTATAATCAATGTATATCTAGAGAGATCCAACTTTCATTCTTACAAATAACATCAAGCACCCCATGGAGATATACTTAGCCTAATGAAACCTTTCTCCAACAAATCCTTCAACTCCTTCAACTCAGCTGGTGCCATGCATAAGGAGGGATAGAGGTAGATTAAGTATCTAGGAGAAGATCTATGCCAAAGTCTTTTTCCCTTTTAGGAGAAATACTGGGCAAGTCTTCGAGAAACATATCTAGGAACTCATTCACCACCGAAATCGATTCAATAGTAGGTGACTCAAACTCCACATCTTTGATCCTCACAATATGATAGATACACTCATTAGAGATCATCTTTTACGCCTTAAGGTAGGAAATACACCAACCTTTCATATCAGAGTCACTACCTTTCCATTCAAGCACGAGCTCATCTAGAAATTGGAACTTGACTTTTTGAGTTCTACAATCTCTAGAGGCATATGAAGCATGCAACTAATCCAGCTTGAGAGTCGCATCAAAATCAAATATCTCTAGTTCAACAAGATCACATAGAAAGACTTTATGCAAAATAGAAACTGGACAGCCCTGATAAACTCTATGGGCAATAATAAATTCACCCACGAGAGTGTAAATCCAAAAAGTCCCCCCTCAAGATTTCAAGACAAACCAAACATAATAACTAGCAGAGTTTTCACAAAAGAAAAATTGGCACCTTGATCAACCAAACCATAAGCATCAAAATCAAAGACTTTTAACATATCAGTCACAATATCCAGAGACTCCTAAACTTGTTGGTGATATGCATAGCATAAAACTAGTTGTTTCTTAGAGCAACACCTTAGGGAGCTCTTTATTGGGCTTGACCACCTTGAGCCACTAGACCTTGACCTTGTTGAGCATTCTTAGGACACTCAGCAAATTGTGGTTTTTCTCACCACACCCATATCATGCATCTAAGTCCTTCCAATAAGAACCTGTGTGATTTCTCCCACACTTGTCATACCAGGGAAACAATAGACCACTACCAACCAACACTTTAGAAGGAGGCACCCTAGCATTAGTAACATGACCATTAGAAACTTGGTCCTATTGGAAGTGTCCATAACCACCACTCTTGGAGTTGGAGAGACTACTATCATAGCGGGCGCTCTAAGAATCATCCACCCTCTTCTCCTTGAGCTTTTCTCCTTCAATCAATTTAGCATATACCATGAGCGTGGGTATGTCCATATCCTGAATTACCATATTCGTATGAGATTCCTTCATAACTAAGTCATAAGATACAAGAAATAAACTTGTGCATTCTTGCACGGTGGTCAACAACAAACATAGGAGCATTCTTGGAGAGCTTTGTGAACTTGAGGGCATAGTCCCTCATACTCATACTACCTCGCTGGAGGTTGATAAACTCATTCATTCTTGGCTTCTCTAAGCTCAAGTGGAATGAAATGATAAAAAATACAAACTTGAACTCTTCTCAATTAATAACATTACCACACACCCTCTCCATCAACCATTGAGTGTACCACACTTGAGCTACATCTTTCAACTAATAAGTAGCCAACCTAGATTTCTCTTTAGAAGTGACTCTCATAATACTCAATACCTTCGTAATCTCATCAATGAACTCTTGAGCATACTCATTAACCTTTGAACCATAGAACTCTAAAGGATTCATCCAAGTGAAATCTCTCACCCTAGAAGTCAAAGTGGGATCCCAAGGAAGATTAGCGTGCCTAGTCTGAGTAGTCATCACTGGGGCAAGCATAGAAAATCCCATACAAAATTCACCATTAGAGATAGGCTTTTCCATATTTCTTTGGAGAACTTGGTCCTCACAAGCCTGGTTCAACCTTGTAGGGGAGCTCTTTGTGGAGGGATCTTCTGTAATGTAGCAAGGACACCATCAGGATAAGGAAACCATAACATACATTCCAAAGCACGATATAAGACATCAAGAAGTAAGGCAATTCCTAAAAAGCCATCATAACCTCCTATTCATAGGCATAGTGCACTTGACACCCATGAATAGGACTCTACTCGACGCGGCATGTTAGACTCCGAGGATTATTTGCAAACCTAGTGCTCTGATACCAACCCTGTCATGACCTAGACCTAAGGTCTACGAGTGACATGGTGAATGAAAACCTAAGAGTTCCCAAACAAGGATCAAAGTGTCCAAACTCATATCATCAGTTCGGAAGCCTAAACAAATTATAAATACATAGTTCTAAGGGATGGGAAAATAAGACTGATGCTATAGAGATGTCATAGGGAAAAGGAGTAACATGGATTCACATAACAGATAACACATAAATATTAAGGGGTGGGTATGTATGACTCACTCTATGGAGTTACTTTGGGACATCGAATCTTTTATATCATAGCATATAAACATACAACAACACTCATAGCCAATCTGCATAACACTTAGTATATAACCAATAGGTAGCCATATCCATAAACATAATCTCTGAATACAACACTTAGAATATAAATGTAGAAGAGTTTATAAGATAACCAACAATGCCCTAAGTCATAAGATAAGACAGAGACCAAGACATGCCCTGGACTCACCCTCAAAATAAATAACATAAACAAAAGTACCATAGGTAGAGGTGTGGTGGTTTGTCCTTGGAATATAACACTCACCACAACAAGCAAATCTCAGGATCCAAGCTAATCGTAGTACGATGGATGAAGGTAGTCCTCGGTCCCTACATGGTTAGATAATGTAGGCAAAAATTATGCATTAGTATGTTTAATTATACTAACTATGAGGGAATACAATGCATATGACTTACCAAACATGTATTCAATGTTAGATGACAAGGTAACATAATATAGAAGGAGATATATAGTAAGAGATTTAGTATACAATACGCCATGAAACCAATGATGCATGAAATGCAATAATACTCATTTATAGTAGGGATAGACTATAATTGATAAATCAAACTAATAGAGCTTTTACATGAATTAGTCCGATGTAGACCTCCCATTAGTAGAAGAAGATTACTTGCCAAGGGTAATCTACACCACACCTTAGGACCTGATCTTTTCGGTGTGATGGACACCTCTTTTACGACCTTACTTTTTAGAAGGATTTTCATATGATATCACAGCATATCAAAATATCACCATCCCTTGCGACCCAATCTTTTCGGTAATGAATACCATATACCTTTGCTGACACCCACTCTGTGTACCCCTCTGTACCACTTCACTTAGGAAATATTCTTCATGACAACGTTCTAAGATGGTGGTACAAGACTTAGATAATTTTCACTCTGTAGCCCATATGAAAGGGCCTTACAGATCGTGAAGCACCAAATAGTCTGTGAGAGGAATCATACCACTTGTCTTACACTCCAAATTGTGGAGTCTGAAGCCTAAGCTACCATATGATCCACAAAACTATCTGTATAGCCTCATATGGACTATGCAGGGTCCAAGTATGGTACACCTTGGTCATCCCAAACTCCACATTAAGACCCTCAAACCCCATATAATGCCAAGGGCCACTTTAAGGAGACTCCACATGGTCTATATAGCACCACATAGACTTTGAAGGCTCCTATGAAGCATCACCTTGGTCCAAAACTTTTCAGAACCAAACATTCAAGCTCCACTGATGTCATACAATGTTTGGGGCCTTACACATCAATTAAATCTTTTGATGAAGGATATGGTGAATAAAGATGTAATCAAGTGGATAGATGTAGGGATCATCAATCTAATCTAAAACATGAAGTAAGTAAGTCCAGTCTAGTATATGCCAAAGAAGGGTTGGATGACTATGGTCACCAATGATAAGGATGAGTTTCTCCCAACATGACCTGTCACTAGATAGTGGATTTGCATAGACTACTACAAGTGAAGTAAGGCTATTAGAAAGAATCATTATCTTGTCCCTTTTATTGATCAAATGATTAACAAGTTAGACGGGCAAAAGTACTACTGCTTCTTAGATTGGTACTCAAGGAATAATTAAATTATGATTGTGCCGCAAGACAAAGAGAAGACCAAATTTCCATGTGCATAGAGGAAGTATGCTTTCATTTTCATGCCATTAGACTTTGTAATGCACAAGCCACTTTTAAAGATGTATCATGGTGCTATTTTATAATAAGGTGGGTGATTTTGTTTAAGATTTTATGGATGACTTCTCAGTCGTTAGGGTGTCCTTCAAGCTATGTTTGAGTAATCTTGACAAAGTTCTTGCTCAATGTAAGTAGTCTAATTTGGTACTCAATTAATATAAGTGTCATTTTATGGTTCATGAGGGCGTAGTTATGGGACATAAAGTCTCAAGGTTGGGATTAGAGGTAGATAGATCCAAGGTGGAAGTGATAGAGGAACTACCTCCTTTAGGTTTAGTGAAGTGTGTCAGTAACTTCTTAGGGCATATTGGCTTCTATTGAAGGTTTATCAAGGATTTTCCAAGATTTATAGACCTATGTTTAGTCTTTGTGAAAAGGAGGTAAAGTTTGAATTTGAAAAAAAAATGTGTGAAGGCATTTTAGCTTATGAAGAAGAGGATGATGGAAGACCTAATCTTGATAGATCCTAATTAGGAGTAGCCATTTGAACTTATGTGCAATGCTACCAACACAACAGTAGGGGAAGTATTACAAGAAAGTAAGGACAAGGTGTTCCACTCGATATATTATGCAAGTAAGGAACCTTATCCTGCGTCGACCAACTACAAAATCATTAAGAAGGATATGTTTGCTTTAGTTTTTGCATTTGACAAGTTTAAGTCTTACCTAGTGGGAATCAAAGTTATTGTTTACTCAGACAATGCAACTATCAGGTACCTCTTTGGTAAGAAGGATACGAAGCCAAGGTCTAATAGATAGATATTATTACTGCAAGAGTTTAATATTGAGATTAAAGATAATAATGGCAGAGACAGTTAGACTGTTGATCACCTATATAGGTTGAAAGATCTATCATATATTAGAGTAAAGGCAAATTAAAGAATAGTTCCCCGTGAGCAATTATTGGTTTTGAAAGGGATTGAATTCCCTAGTGTTCAGACATTATTAGTTAATTGGTAAGTGGAGTATTCACACTAGGCGTATACACAACAGAAGAAAAGGTTCACCTATGAGGTCAGATTCTACATATAATTAGCCCTACTTGTTCAAGTAGGGGTCTTGAAAGGATTTTAAGGAGATTTATGCCCAAAGTTTAGGTGCACTAAGTGTTGTATAGTTACATTCTTCACCATGGGGGTAAGCAAACTGCTCATGAGGTACTTCAATTTGGTTTTATTTTGTCTACTCTGTTCAATAATGTTGAAAGTTATGAATAGCTGCTATCAATGCTAGAGGATGAGGATCATATCAAGGGGATATAAGATGCCACTGAGTAACATTCTAGATGTACAAATTTTTGATATGTTGGGTATACACTTCATGAGTCGATTTCCACCATCTTATGAGAACTAATGCATTTGAGTGGCGATGGATTGGGTTGATGTTGTGTATCTTCCCACAAATAATTCAAAGGTGGTGGCAAATTCTTAAAGACACATATATTCACCCAGTTTGTCACACTAAAGCTATCATTAGTGATGGAGGAAAATATTTCATCAACAAACTAGTGAAGAATTTTCCAACCAAGTATAGAGTTGGCATAAAGTGGCTATGACATACCACCTTAAACCTGTAGTTAGGCTGAAGTGTACAAAATTAAGGTAAAGCAGATCCTATGAAAGCCAGTGAATACACAGAGAAAAATTAGTCTGTAAGGTTTTAAGATACATTGTGGGCATTAGAATAGCTTATAAAACACTCATTGGAATGTACCTATAATGCATCATCTTTGGCAACGCATTTCACCTTCTAGTGGAGTTCGAGCATCCATCCTATAGGCTATGGAGAAGTTAAATCTTGATCCAGAGTTAGTAGGAAGGAATAGGATGAGATAATTACACGAGCATGAAGAGTTAGGCTCTGCTTATAAAAATGCCAAGCAATACAAGGAGAAGACAAATAGATAGTATGATAAGCACATTATCACCCATACCTTTGAGTCAGGTCAAAAGGTACTAATTTTTAATTCTAGACTTACATTTTTCCTAAGAAAGTTGAGGTCTAGGTGGAGTGGCTCTCTTTTTAAGTGATGCGAATTACACCACATGGAGCAGTAGAGTTGTGGAGTGCGATAAATAATCCAACTTTTTCATGAATGGGTAGAGTATAAATCATGACTATTGCATAGATATTGTTCGAAAGGAGGAAGCTTTGGAACTCAACAATGAATAATTGAAGATCTGAATCATGTCAAGATAGTAATCAGGTGCCGCATAAGAGCCAACTCGTGATTTAGTATAGTAATTAGGATTTTTATTTTTCTAACTTTGTTTTAGGCTAGATGTTCATTTTTATTTATGTTTCTTCTAATTTTGGACTTGGTTTAATTTTTAGTTTTAAAATTGAATCTGAAAAAAGGAAAATGTGCAAAAATAGTAGAGTCTATGATTGAGGCACGTTGTGGGACATTTTGTCACAGCACTAAAGGGCCAAAGTAAGTGATTTTGAATTTTTTATTTTCAAGTACTTAAAGAAGTCCATGACATCTCTGCATCATGGACTTGGGTGTTTTTTCAATTTTTCAGGCATTATTTTTTAATTATTTTGTTGTCACTAAACAGTATCATAGACTTTGTCCAATTTTTTTATTATCATTAAAAAGATGGATTTTACTTATTTTATTTTAATAATTTGACCCACACCTATTTTATTTCGTCAATCTATCCCACATTCTAAAGAGAGCCTTGGAGTAATTAGTAAAGTTGCTGCCATATGACCCGGAGATCACAGATTCAAGCTTTGAGAATAACCTCTAGTAGAAGTACAATAGGTTGTGTGCAATAGGTGGCTAGGCCTACCTTGGACCTTATGTATAGCGGGAGCTTTAGTGCACCAGACTTGTTGTAGCCTACTCGAAATCCCACATTCCCTTCTTCTGATTTTCCTTTCATACTTCAAATCCTTTAACCCTAATTCGATTCTGCCACTACCTAGTAGGATGCAGAGATATTTTTCTAGCCAACTTTTTTGTGATTTCATAGTTCTCCAGACTCAATGTGTTTCTATCCTTTGGTGAAATTTCATGGTGGAATCATATGAGTGGTTGTAAGTTTTGATTTTATCTTGGTTTTTGGGCTAAAATAATCTAAGTTAATGGAAAAAGAGTTTATGTTCTTGAATCTTCTTAATGGAATTCATGCTTGATAAACTTATTGTCCTGAAACCCTACCTTGAAAATTTAGGGGATATTGTAGATATGGAAATAAAAGGTTTGTGTTATGTAAAGTCTTGAGTAGCATATATGTTTAATTTTGGATTTATGATGGCTTGAAAAGGTAATTGCTTTAAATTCATGAGTATAGATAATAAGATACATGCTAAGTCATATGTATAGTGCTAATTAAGAATGCTTGTGTGCTTAATTAGAATGAAAAAGGGAAGTCTAAGTACCTTTGTGGGATTGTTGATGAGTTATCATTGTGATTGCCTTGAATTCATAAGTAGAGACATTAAATTACTTGTAAAGTTTGATTTAAATTAGTATTTGATATTGTATGTCATTGAACCATGATGTAAAAGGGAAGTGTGAGCCCCTTGAAATGTTTATGTATTCTATGATAATGTTCAAGTGTAGGATGGATGGTTGTTTTTTAATTCCTCTTAATTAAATCAAAAAAATTAGAGAAACACATTTTTTATTGTCCTTGTACAGTTAATCACGTCTTCAAGTTTCATACAAGGAATAGAGCCGACCAGTACCAGTCATAAAAGAGATAGGGGTGTGCCCATAGTGCCACTTACACTAACAGTCCCATAGAAGAAATTATGTTGCTTCAAAATTAGAGTGGTAAACCAAGATGGAAAGAACTGGTATAAGAAACATACTGAGGCCAAATATGTATTTGACATGCCAATAGACAATAAGATCTTGGTTAGGGAGTTCTTGTAGATTATGAAATAAATTATGGAGCTTAGTATGAGGTTTATCTTGATGGACCCACTGGATTGCAATCCACACATGGTTTGAGATTTTTATGCAAACTTCCTACCTGACACCTGTATGGATTATATCACATGGTGAGGAGCAAAAGTTCCATTAACCGTCTTGGTAATTAATGAGATTTTAGGGAACCATGGTATTCCTTTAGTTACACTCATAGGGATAAACATTTGCTCCCTATATCAGGATATCAGACATAGACTTTGAGCTCCCTAGTCTATAGCAAAATAGGTGTGACACAAGCATAAAGGCTACTAACTTTCTTAGCGCTATGCCCACATGAATAAGTAGGTAAGAGTTTGGCTTAAGATGATTATCATTGTCTCATTCCCTAGCTACATTTTGCACAGGTTACCATAGATCGGTTCTACCTTGTATATGCCCTAATAAAAGGTGTGGAGATAACATCGGGGATGTCTTGAAGTCCTCTATACAAAAAAAAGGGTGCAATAGGAAGAAGTTATATCCTTAGAGGTTTAATTAGTTGTTTATGCGGGAACACTGGGGTACCTGAGGAGCTCCTAGATTACAGAACACCACTCACCATGGAGCTATTTGACATCACTAAAATGAAAGGATTGGATGCCTCATATGGGCTTACCCTCACTTTAGTAAAGCAGGATGAATTGATAATGGCTCATATATATGGGATTGAGATGGTCTGGCACCAGACTAGAGGTTGGCCCTCTATCCAATGTGAGTTGGACAAAGTTGAGCATCAATATCATCTTGATGACTATGCCAACACTGTTCTTAGAATTAGTCCTGAGTTCTTCAAGCCAATGTCTTATAATATTCCCACTAATGAGGACAAGCTTTGTGACAGGTCTGATACTAAAATGGTTGATGTTTAGGAGGAGGTCACACATTAGGCACTTGAGGAGCCCAACAATGCTGAGGAAATGGAAGAATGATCAGAGTAGTTCCTTTACCTTACCTTATGATTAGTTTTCTAATTTTTACATCTGTGATAGTGCCTTATTTTTAAGTGTAGGATGGGGTTACATACCTGTGTCTTTGTAAATGTACTATCTTTTTTATTTGTGTTGGTTTGATTTGGTCTTGGTTGTTTAGTTGGTTGTGTCTTTGAGTTCCTTAGCATTTATTATAAGTTTTTTTGCTAAGGATAAACCCTAGAACCACACAAAAGAAAGTAGAGTGTATTATGATTAAATACATCATAGTTGAGTGACATTGCTTTACGATGGATGGATGATAACCTTCCTAAGGGTATATGTCATCATTGTTTCTATCTATACATAAGATATCTTTCTAACTACAAGATTGTATGGGGAAAGTTTTAATTGTGAAAAGCATGATAAGTTATTGAATGACTAGTTTTGAGACACTTAGGATCTTTTATTTAACTCGAGTGATGTATGCTTAATGTGAATTCATGTGACTATATGGTTGGAAGTCTATAGTTATCATTTTTGAGTTAGATATATGCCATGTGCGTTAGTGTTTTTTTTATATTCCATGTTTACTTTTTGATGGCCAGAACTTGCATTGCGTGTTTATAAAGTAAAATAATAAAGAATGTGAAGTTTAGGAAGTGATATAGGCATTTCATTATTAGTCTTGTTCTTATATCCCATTTGTTTGTACCACTTTGAATGCAAATCCATAGGTAATACCTTTAAACCTTTGACTAATTCATTGATAAGCTCATACAATCCTATTCCCATTCCTTCTTTCGACCTTGAACTTGAACAACAACTCCTAAGCTCTTTAGGTAACCAAAAGTGAATAAAAAAAAGGAAAACTACATGTAAGGCCCCGATGTAACAATCATGGTCATTGAAAATTCTTATGTCTTGTTATTAGGGAAAGAAAATCAAAATTTTCTCAAAAAATAAAATGAATAAAAGGTTGAAATCTCCCTACAAAAAGTGGTTGAATTGCTTAATGTGAAAGGGGAAAGTAAAGTAAAGAGGGGAAAGAATAAGATTGTTAAGAGAATGACTTAAAATGAAAGATGAGGTTTATTAAAACTCTTGGGAATGTAGCCTTTATTTATAGCCAAAAGCAGTACCTACATGTTCTATAGACTACATTAGAACCCATAAAGTACTAATTAATCTTGAACTTCCACACTTTGAATTAGTGGCTTATTACTCTAAGGGAAAGCCTATGGTTAATCTTGGATAACATGTGAGTTCATTGGTAAGTGTGAGCAAAATTTGATTGTGAAACCCATTGTTGCTAAAATTTGTGTATATGTGAGTGATTATATGTAATTTCTTTGCGGTGAGAACATATGTTCAACGAGGGATTGGTGACTTTTATAATTCTTGACTAAGTAATTTACATGTGTTTAGTATATTACAGAGTAAATTCTTGAGGTTAGGAGGTGTTGGACTAGTCATTCTTGTGTTGGAAAATTCATAACATGCTTGTGTGATAGATGGCCTTTCTTGCCAATCGTTAGAGCCAAGTTGGACTGCCTTTCATAAAGTTTGTGTTAGTGTCACATGCATGAGTATGTAAATTTTCTCTAGGAATAACAAAACTATTAAGTGTGGCTTGGTGATGTTAGGCACATTTATGAGCCTAATAGCCAACTTAGCTCATATAGTCTAGTTAGAGAATGAACTCCCACAGTTTAATTGCATTTTAAAGTTGTTTTGTCATTTTAAGCACTAACATGATTAGGTATTTTATGGGTAAAAAAGCAAAAATGGACCTAATGTCATGACACAAGCCTACGGCTTAGATGTGACCAGCGAATGGGGAACCTGAAGGAACCCTAACCAAGCCTCATAGAACATCATCATACATCTTTGGTCATAGAAGCAAGAAAAATCAACATAAGAAACATAAATAAGGGAAATTGGTACTAAGGGAGAGAGACTTCTATTTAAATAGCTTGAATATCATGAGTAAAGCTCAAGCATAATACATATCTTGTCCAACAACACCTCTAACATAAAACTTTTCGGGGGCTAAGACAAGCAACCGTGCTCACCCTCAGAGTCAAAGTATACCAAAAATTAAATATAGTCTTAATACATACCAAAGAACATAGATATTGCCCTCGGACATGAGGAATCACCAACTAGCTTGAATGGATACCGCTAGCCACATGGAGGAAGATAATGACCAAATGGAGATTTGGTTCCTACATAGTAACATCATATAGGCATAGAGTATACGTTAGTATGTCTACTAAGTATGTATGATGAAATGCAAAAATAAATAGGCAAATTAGTCAAAATTCATAATCATAGGCAATGTATAGCATAATAATAATATGACATGTATGAATGGTTCCTGAAGTAAAATCATGATTATATAGAACATAGTTCATAGGTAGAAAAGAGATCATCCTTTGGCTAATGGGCTTACCACATTCCTTTCTAGGTGATTGAGGTATCAATCCCCCCACTGCGATTGCATTTTCTACACAAACGAGTTCCACGAAAATTGGCATATCTCCTTCATTTGAACTACAAATGAGATGAAACCAAGTGTCTCGGAAAGAAAATTCAAAGAGATTTCATTTGATAGTTCCTGGGCCACCATTTCTCTATGTTCTAAGAGATATGCCCCTTCAAAGTTGACCCTCCTAAATCATGTTTTGGTGATTTTGGATTTTTATAGGTTGCTCTAAAATTTGAGTTAGACCCATTTCCCACTCAATTTGACCACCTAAAAAAGAATATGAAGTTGAATTTCCGAAATAATGAACAAATTTGGAGATATATGAAAATTATGTTTTTGGGCACTTCCGAGGCATATTTTCGGGCACTTTTTTGGATCGTTTCAATATCTCTCCCTTGGGAACATTCGTCCCGAATGTCAAAGAAATGTACAAAAGAAGAGTAATCATAAAGAGATCAGCCCCAACAAGAATGCAATAATATACTTTAAAACACCCTTTTGAAAAACCTCGACATAAGTGTAAAATCATCATAAACTTGCTAACATAAACATGAATGCATATGAATGACAAAGTGGCTGAAACATAACACTTAAAATCATAGAAAGGACTTAAGATGTCATCATAAGCTTGAATAGAAGGAAATAAATACGGATATTGCTCCTCCATGCCCTCTCTGACATCGCGAGAGACACATACGAATAGACTACTTTTCCAAAGGGCCTTAATGAACACCACATCCCCATTAATCAACCTCTCCACTAATAAATCAAACACCTCCATCGGGACCCTACTCCATGCCAACTTATCCTCCACCCCACCCACAACTTCAAAGAGTTCTATAACACTGAATTCACCAATACATCCCAACCACCAAGAATCATGAAGAACCAGGTGAACCATATCTACATCCATAGGCCAATCCCCAAAACTTATATAACCTTACTGACCTCCCTCTACACTCTATAAGGACTCATAATCCTCAACTCAAGTGTCAACCTTAACTACTCCTAACCCACTTGGTACCATAGCCACCATCTCCCCCTTGGGAGACAACCTCCACTCTATCATCTTCACACCTAAAAACTCTAATAAGGTAGAATTAAGGCCTTACTTAAACCAGATCTCCTCAACCAACAAAGATTTGGAACCACCAAGAACACTATACCACCATTCTCAACTTCCCTAAACCTAGTTCTAATCTAACCAACCGATGAGTTCCACTAGTCTCCTTCTTGCGACCACTATCCACACATGCTAGGTTGCCTAAAGCACCGACCGCAACATTTGCCTTACTAGGGAGAAGTAATGCATACTCATTCATAATCATTAAAAAATCCTAACCACCTTCTTTCTATCTACAATGCACATATATCATATTTAGCAAACAACCTGTCATCCTCCAAGACTTGTAACACTACACCCAAATAATTCACAGGCTCTAAGAAAATCAGCACCTCATCACTAGAGACCACCACAAACATATCAAGGTAGGGTTTTAAGACCCTATCCAAGAAATCCACAAACACTCTTGGTGTACAAGACAACCAAACAACTCCTTCAACACTAATAATGCTTACTCCTAGTCCGAAAAGACATTTAGGGACATCATCTATACTCATCTTCACTTGGACACAAAACCCGTACCAAAGATCAACCTTAGAGAAGTGACTAACCCATTGTAGTTGACCAAGTAGGTCACCTATCTTTAGTCATCACATCACAACCTTGTGGGAGCTACTCTTATCAAAAGTATACTATGCAAGTAGCCAAACCATCTGAAGACCTCCACACCTAAGTCCAACTAATATCACAAGACAAGACTCTATGCAACAATCATATGAGGCAACCCTTATAGACCCCTACTAGCCATAATAGACTCAAGCAACCATCCAGGACACATATACACACAAGTCCTACTAGCACAAAGTAATAGAAAAATAATAGCAACCCCTGGACCTCTCAAATCACGCTACTCAAAATTTTGGTCACAACATTGGCCTCACGTAGGTTCAACTAAGTTATAGGAGAAACAATAGAAGAGGACCTACTCATTAGCTCCAACAATAGCCCTTTAAATTGAAGAAGTTCCTATTACCCAAGGAGGTTAAGGTCTAGGTTAACATCTAATCACCTTTATCTTACTAGGGTCTACCTTAATACCATCACCGGATACCACATAACCTTGGAAGGCAACCTGCTACAACCAAAACTCTCATTCCTCCTATTTAGCACCTAAGTTCATTCATTAAACTTGTAGTACTACCCTCAAATGATTCACATGCAAACCATCATATCATCAACAAAACCACCAAAAACCTATTAGAATAGGGACTAGAGATCTTACTCATGAGACTTATAGGCACAACCGGCATACTAGTCAAACCAAAAGACACTATCCCAAATTCAAAATATCGGAAAGGGATATTCAAGGACTCATCTATCACCAACAAAAATTTTACAAATAAACAACTTAGGTCCAACACCTCCAATTCTCTCAAGATGAAAAAGGCACCCCTTAGAGACTAATTATACATTAGGACAAGAAAAGGATCTACCTCCCTTGCTACCATTTGACAACCTCCCACTGAAAGATGGGCTCATTAGGGAATCAGAATCTAACTCTACTGGTCCTACCATCCTTTAAGATACAACAAGCATGCAACCATTCCATCCCCATAATGATATCAAAATCCACCATGCCAATTTCTATAATTCATGAATCAAGACCTAATGCAATATGAACTTGGGTCAACACCTATAAACCTTCTAGCAATAATATACCCAACAAAAGGATAAACACCAAACGTTCACACAACAACTTGGGCACACAAGAAGCCCCACTAGCAACCAAAAGTAATAATGAAAGAAATAGTGAAACTCAAATCTATCAACATCAAAACCTTCAACTTACCTTCCTTTGAATTCCTCATTGAAGCAGCATGATCAACCAGAATAGCAAAGAACATTCATTAAAGAGAAAAGTCCTATCTCACTTCTAAAGCATGACATAGACCATAAATAAGGGAACCATTTTCTAAAATGTCTCATAGTCTCCTACTCATAGTTATGGTGCACAACACAACTATGAATAAGACTCTTATTGAAGTAGTGTGTTGGACTCCAAGGATCTTTCAACCTAGTTCTCTGATACCATCTTTGTCATGACCCAAGCCTAGGTCCCAGATGTGACCGACGAATGAGGAACACAAAGGAACCCCAAATAAGCCTCACAGCATATCATCATACATCCTTGGTCAAGGAAGCAAGAAGAATCAACATAAGAAACATAAACAAGAGAAATTAGGACTAACGGAGAGAGAGAGACTTATATTTAAATATCTTTAATATCATAAGTGCGTAAAGCTCAAGCATAATACATATCTTTTCCAACAATACCTCTAACATAGAACTTAGCGGGGGTTAGGACAAGCAACTGGGTTTACCTTCATAGTTAAAGTATACCAAAAAGATAAAATAGTCTTTAATACACAACAAAAGAACATAGATATTGCCCACAGACATAAGGACTCACCAACTAACTTGAATGGATACTACTAGCCATGTGGAGGATGATGATGACCAAATGGAGCTCCGGTTCCTACATAGTAACATCATGTAGGCACAAAGTATGCGTTAGTATGTTTGAATGTACTAAGTATGTAGGATTCAATGCAATAATAAATAGACAACTTAGTTAAATTGCATAACCATAGGCAATGGATAGCATAATAACAATAGGACATGTATGAATGGTGCTTGAAGTGAAATCTTGCTTGTATAGAATATAGTTCATAGATAGAAAGAGACCATCCTCTGACTAATGGCTTAACACCTCCCATTCTAGGTGATTGAAGTATAAACCACCCTAATTTAGTTATTAACATACATCACCCACCTCTAAAGTGATTGAGATATTAACCCCATAATTTGTTTAATGAGTTATTAACCCCTTAATTTGGTTAATGAGATATCAACCCCTCGATTTGGTTAATGAGGTATCAACTCCTCAACTTGGTTCATAAGGAATCAACCCCTAAATTTGGTTAATGAGGTATCAACCCCTCAATTTGGTTATGGTCAATTCAACACTACATAGAGAAATACCATATAAGTACTTTCCTTCTATCTTCATCATAACATTATATACATACTCTTCTTTTATCATCATGCATACTTTTCATGAAGTGAACACATATTCATCCTTCTTTCATCATCATGGAGCTATTAATAATATAAGACAAACATTAGACCTTCAATTCCTCAAGAAACCCTAGCCAGACATTTTATCAAACACTTGGCGGGGTGTTATGCTAGTGTAAAACCATGCAATTCAAGAGTAAAATCATATAAGAAAATCCATTGTAAAACCATCAATCAACACCTTACAATACCCTCAATCAATATACATCAAAATCCCTCATTAAATCCAACATTAGATCTAAGGTTTATAGCTCAAAATATGCTAAAACAATCATACTTTTATAAACCCCAAATCACTGTGTAGTAAATTTCTTAATATACAAAACCCATATGTAAAATCAACTTTAAATCATGCAATTTAAGTAGAAAATAGTATTGGGCACCATGGCAATCATTGAAACTCACATACCTTAACTTGGGGAGAATTTCTTGAAGAGAACTTTAATGGAGACTCAAAGTTTGAGTAAAATCCTTGATGAAATCCTTAAGATTGGTCTTGATCTTTGGGACTTGAATTTAGGGTAAAATATGAGTCTAAGTGTTTGAGTGAGTATTGGGGAATGTTTAGGATGACATAAGGGTGAAATAAGCATAAGTATAGGTACTTTAAAGTATGGGAACCCTTAGGCTGAAGACTTTAAAGTCTTGGAAAAAAGTCAAGAGAAAATAGGACCAAAACGGACTGCTCACTGGAATTGCATTTTCTACACAAATGAGTTCCATAAAAATGGGCATAACCCCTTCATCATGACTCAAAATGAGGTGAAACCAAGTGTGTTGGAAATCTAATTCAAATAGATTTAATTTGATAGGTCCTATGCCATACAAAGTTTTGTATTCTCTGAGATATACCTCTTCAAAGTTGACCCTCCTAAATCATATTTTTGTGATTTTCAGATTTTGATATGTTAGCTCTAAAATTTGGGTTAGACCTATTTTAAACTCAATTTGACCTCCTAAAAAAGAATTTGAACTTAAATTTTTGAAATAACAAATAAATTTTTAGATATATGGAAATTACAATTTCGGGCACTTCTAAGGCATATTTTTGGGTACTTTTTGTGGTCGTTCACCTAAAAAGGCTTATTCATGACATAGGACAACAAATAAGAGCTAGAGATGAAGTTGGGAAGCAAAAGTACCGGAAATGATATATTATGAAACATCTCTGTGTCATAGAGATGCTCTAGAGATGAAGAACTGGAAATTGGTGAAGAGTTTTCTTGTCTAGGGGAGTACGTGCCAGGTTTGCATTACGGATTTGGTTGAGGAATAGTGTAAGTTTTGCTGATAAATTAAAGGATGCAAAAATGTTAAGACTTGAAACAAGTACACATCACATATTTTTCAGTGCCCAGTTTTGATTTTTTGTGAATTTCAAGACTATAAATAGAATACTTGTTATTTTTGTTATTTATTCTATCTTTTATTTGGAGAAAAAGAATGGCACAGAGAAGAAAATGTTCATATGGTTGTTTTTCTTATTCTCTTCAATTCTTCTACTCTTTGAATGTTGATTAAACGCTTTGGTAGTATGATTCGAACAATGAGTATCTAATTTTCCTATTCTATGGTTGTAGCTCCAAGTGATGGTATAATACTATTTTTCATTGATTGAAGATGACTTATTTTTCATGATTTTTCTTGCATTCTCATTTTTACTACTTCAATATCTGGCCAACATTAAGATATATCTATTATGACATGACTCCAAAAAGTGCCCAAAAATGTGCCTCGAAAGTGCTATAATCGTAATTTCTATGTATCTCAAAATCTATGCGTGATATAAAAAATTTAACTTTATATTCTTGTTCAGGGGAAAAGTTTGAGTGGGAAAAGGATATAATATGCATTTTAGAAGAACCATAACAAAAAAGAAATTTTGCAAAAATTTCAATTCCTGTAGGGGCACGCTTTTGCTCCACGACGAACCCTTGCGGAGATGTGTTATTTTGTGCTGATTTTCCTATTTCTGTCCAAGGCCTTTGTGTCTTGGTCCTAAGCCTTCCTATGCATAAAAATACCTATACTTAGTGATTTTTTAACCTCATATAATTCAAGACATTTTCCAAAACCCTCTCTAACACTTAGACAAATATTTCACCCAAAATACAAGTGTCCCACTCTCATTCTGGATCTAAGGATTTCGTTCAAGCTTCAAGTTCTCAATCAAACCTTCATCAAGGAAACCTCCAAAGTTGAGGTATGTGGATTTCAACCGTTGGATCATTTCATCCATAGTGCCCAACCATCTTTTTTATACAAATTACATATTTTCAAGTTGATTTACTTATGGGTATTCTTACTATGAACATGATTATAAACTATGTTGGGATTTTCATGAAATGTAGACTGCTTAAGCATGTTCTGAGCTATGAATCTATGTTCTATGATGAGATTTGATGAAATGTTTTAATGTATCTTGCATGAGGATGTTACCACATGTTGGTTGGTTGACTTACATTAAGTTTTCTCACATGATTTCACTCTTGAACTACAAGATTTTGTACTAGTATTGCAACCCCCCAAAGTGTTTGATAAATGTTCGATTATGAATTCTTGAGTTGTTGAAGGTCTAATGTATGAAATATGAGTTAAGTGACTTATGACAATAAAAGGAATGCATATATGTGTTGATTCCATGAATAGTATCTATAGTGTTGCAAGTTGGCCACGTCTCATTAGGGTGGTAGTAGGCTCAAACAACTATGTTAAGGGGTTTGTACCTCAAGTGTGTCACTCGAGGGGTAGTAGGCCTGTGCAACCATGTTGTGGAGTTTATACCTTAATCGCCTAGTTAGGGGGGCGGTAGGCCTATGCAACCATGTTGGGGGATTTATACCTCAATCGCCTCATTTAGGGGGTGGTAGGCCCGTTCAACCATGTTGAGGGCTTTGTACCTGGATCATGTCGCCAAGTGGGTGGTAAGTGTTGGTCTTTATTATGATGTTCTCTTCCTACACATGTAATATGTCCTATATAAGAATATTTTACTACAACTATCATGCATGCATGCCATATTGTTACTATGCTCATCCAGTGCCTATATTTTTAGGCCTAAATTTTTCTCTAGACACTCTCAAATCCTTCCAATCCTCACTCTCAAATACTCCATCAAGTTCTCTCAAATTTCTTGGGGATCAAGCATCCTTCCAGAAGACAAATCTTACAAAGAGATTTCTCAAAGTTCTTTAGGTCTACTTCTTCCAATTTGAAGGTTCAAAAGGTATATATGTTTCTTCATATATGGGTTTTCCCACCCATGGAGTCCAGAAACCTATCCTTCAAATTCTTTCAAGTTTCAATGTTGATCTCTTATGGGTTCTTCCTAATTCTACTATTAAGCATGAATTATGTTAAGAATTTCATAAAATTGCATGAGTTGATTTCAACGATATTCTATTATAAAGTTATTTTTGAAATTCAGAGCTATTATGGTTATGTTACCATGAGTTATGATGAAATGATTATTTTATAAGATAATTTGCATGATTTTATGTCTAAAGTTCAAAATGATATTTATAATTGTGGTGGGTTGCTTTAATTGTGATTTAAATTGATGGAATACACTATTTTCATGCATTATCCTCTTGAGTTCATGATTTAAACCTTGCATGCATGAGTCAACCTAATCATCATATCAGATTTTCTAATAATGAATGATTTCCAATGATGAGGATTTAATTACAAACTTAGGAGAGTTAAATTTATGATGTTATGAATCCTTCTTATGAATGTTAAAGATAATTATAGGACAATTCTCATCAATGATAGATCCAATGTGATAAGGACATTCCCACACGTTGGATCTCAATGTTTACATGAGCTACTCTTCATATATGGTGACGATGATGATGATTTTATGCTTTTAAGATTATGAATGGATATACTATGCATATGTTTCAAATGTATTCGATAGGAATGACTTTTCACCTCATGGGGAATCAACGTGGGATTGGTACGGGAATCCTAGCAGCAACCTTTTTTCTCATTCACTATGTGCCACCATAGGAGAACTTGTAGGCTAGGCTGGTGGATCCACAAAAGCAATTTTATTATTTGATGATGCATATCTAATGTTAATGGAGTTATATTACTCTCCCAACTCCAATGTAGTGGGTTATGTTGGATTCACGTAGTAGCTCTCTTAGTCTTATATGTTGGTTATGGTCTACCTCCCATATATGTATAAAGATTAGATGTTATGTTTATCTCTCATGCATGATTTTACCAAAGCATTCATATAGATGGCATATTGAGCTTATTTCTATTGTACATTATTATGTATCTTGTTATGAAGGTTATTATCTATTATTGCATTGCATCCCACATACTTGTATATTTCAAGTACTAACACATACTATTGCATACATGATCTAACCATGTAGGTACTGGAGCTCCTGTCCATCTTCCCACACGTGGCTAGCTTGTTTCGTGAAGATCATTTAGTGGTGAGTCCTCAATCTCGCACTTGTTATACGATTGCTATCTTCCTTATGTTAAGACTTTATTCTATTTTTTATGTACTTTGAGGGTGATCCCGATACTTGTCTTGGCCCTTATCCTACTCACGTTTTAGAGGTGTTATTGGATACTTATGTGATATACCTACTATGAGATGTTAATGTAATGCCCCACAGGTTTGAAGTTGAGAAAAGGCAAAAGCTGAAAATTTAGCCACTGGATTTGAAACAAGAGACATAAGTATGGCTCATATCTTGGTTCACCGATCATAGAAAGGTCTCATACCTAGTGTGTTAGAAAATTTTGAAAGTCTAGAAGTGGAGTATGAGAAGGTTAATGGGTCCTTAAGTGTTATATGGCTTGTGCACATGGTTGTAGAAGGGGTTGCCGAATGAAGGAGATTTGGAGTTTTTGGAAGGTTGTCTATTATTAATAGCACAACCATAGGTTGAGGTACGACCCCTAAAATCCCTTCGTAGTTGAGGTCTAAGAAAATGAAAAATTTGGCTAAGTATGAAAGGACACTACGAGTCTAACCATGAGCTGTAGAAGAGAGAACAACCCTTTGGTCTCATAGATTTAGGTCCTATAGGATCAATTTCAGGGGTATAGATACCTTCTCAGGCAAACGGGACCTACGACTTATGAGTTGACTGAAGACTTATAAATGGGCCTTCATATATCTATCTAACTAATTGTTATGAAGGGTGTTTCCATTATTCCCTCATATTCTAGGCCTAATGCTATATCGTTTTAGCCTCTTACATGCCCTATATTAGTTTATAATAGCTCTAACAACCCCTATTCTTAAAGATCAACCTATTCAACCCAAGACCTAGATTCTTTCAAGTCTCCCAAGGTCCTCCATTACATATAAGGATAGGATTTTCAGTTTTTCTAGAGTTTGTGATTTCTCCATGGGTTTTCATTCAAGGTGTGTGGGTTTGATTGTGGTACTCTTCCATCTATAAAGCTCAAGTTTCTCTATTTTACTTTGTTCCAAAGTTTATGTTTTGAGGTTTTGTGAAATCACTTTAATGATGGAGTTTATGATGAATTCTTAGTCATGTGAAGTATATTAGCAAGCATGTTATTGTTCATAATGAATATTGAGTTGAAATTCATGTTTATCCTAGTAGGATTTTACAAGGATCATATGGGGTTGATTTGAATGATTCCAAATGATTATATTCTGTTTTTATTTATGCATATATGACTTTCATGATTTCAACTTCTTGAGCATGAATACCCAAGTTTTGGACCTAATCTATGTGGAAGAATGTTTTATGAAAGAAGAGAAATATCAATCCATGATACGTAAGAATATGAATGTTTTTAATGTAAGAGGGTTTTCACTTATGAAACTATCTTATGTTTATCAATCTATGAGAGTTATCTTACTAAGGGTCGTGATTTAATTCATGATTTCGTGAGATGAATTTCATATATTCTATGTCAAACGAAGGAAGATGATATGTATAATTATGGTAGGTTGTCTGAGATTGGTTTAAGTTGATGACTTTCAATATGTTAATGCATTATCCTCTTGAGTTGCACGATTTAAAGTTCATATACATGAAATCCACCCAATCATCATATCAAAGTTATGAAGTTGAGACATATTCTCCAAAGCTGAGCATACAATTATAATGTTAGAAAAGTTTATGAAAGTTAAAGTCATGAATTTTTAATCCCTCAAAGTTATAATAAAGGTAGATCCATTTGAAAGAGGTCAAGCCCTACATGCAGATCTTATATTAAGATGAGATACTCCTATATGTATATAATGTTAAATCTATGCTTTAAGTTTATGATTATTACGATTATACATATGCTTTCAAATTTATTTTGTGGGAAGGACTTAGCACCTAGTGAGGCATAGTGGTGGGATTCAATAAGGGAATCCTAGTAGCAACCCTTTGTCTGAATAACTATATGTAACCATAGGATCCCTTATAGTGTATGCTTTGACTAGTGGATCCACGTAACCCATACTATTTATTAAAAATGCAATTGCAAAGTTACAAAAGTTTTAGACATCTACCTTGGCATGTAGATTCCCCTTCTTCTAATGGAAGGAGTTTATTGGTCTTTTCCTAATGGAAGGAGTGTGATGGCCTTTTCAAAATAGAAGGGGTTCATTGGATTCCAAGTTGTATCTCACATGGTCTATGTCAGTTAGGGTCTTCTACCATATATCTATCATATCAAGAAGCTATGTTTCATGCAAGTTTTTAATAAAGCATACTCATGCATGTCATATTGAGCTAAATTCTATTGTACATGCTTATGCATTTTATTTATAAAGCTTATGCTATATCATTGCATTGTATGTCATATATGTTCATGTTCTCTCCTATTATATCAAAGATTTTACTGCTATGAAAAAGTGTATTAAAGTTCCTATGACTCATGGTTTTACAAGTTTAAATGGTACTTCTCCCAAAGGTATTTGACTATGTATTCAAGCATGTAAAGTGATCTCCATTTTGACCACTAATGTTTCTTTATAATAGAATGGTATTCTATGGAAGTGATGCGTTATTCACCTAAGAATTCTACTGCTATAATTGTACATGCCAATACATGATCTCCTTACTCATGACTATGCCCATTTATGCATTCTACTAAGTTCTCTCTGAAAGTTGTCTCTCAAGTTTAAAATGGTATTGGCTTGATTATGACTACTAATGCCCTTATAAATGTATGAATTTAATATGACACAACATGAATTATTTCATCATCGTTTCCATGTCATACACTACATACCCACATACCAGTATATTTAATATACTAACTCATACTTCTATGCCTACATGATTTAACCATCTAGGAACTGGTGTTTCTCGATACTTCTCTACATAGCTTGCATCAGAGTGTCATAACGGAAGTTGGTGGGTCCTCTAGTTCGGGGACAAAATTCTAGTTTTCCTTCCATATTGTATATTTGGATATTTTTCTCTCAGTTGTATATTTGTTTTACTATGATTGTATTTGAGGCAGAGCTTGAACGTCTTAGCCCCCACCAGGTTTATGTTATAGGTATTGTTGAACATATGTATGGTTGCATCCCATTCTTTAATTCGTTATGGTTTAAATATGTGTCCTTTAGCCTCGTTCGCCCTTAGTCTTCTATCTTTTCTTTATGTCATTGCCTTTAAATGGTTAAGATATTTAAGATGGCTTGGGTGAGGTGGCTTCAGGTATCTCATTCGTAGTGTGATGACTAGACCTCTAGGTTGGGTCATTACAGCTGAGCTTTTATGGAGACTTATATTTTATATTCTATCCCTTATGTGATGTTATTTGATATTGTTGACATCGACATGATGCAATTGATCTTCCTATGTCCCTATTTCCCCATAGCTTGAATCTACTTACCCTCCTCTTAGTCTTCCTTGTTAAGTGATCGTGAAAATCCCTTTCCCTTATATATCCCTATAGCGTGAGTCCAATGTCCCAGTTCCCTTAGACTTATTTGTTGATGCTTATTTTATATTCCGCAACCAACGATGTGAAAAAGATATGCTAAGAGGATTTTTTAATGTAACCCTTGGGTTATCCATTCTTCATGTCTCACCTAGGCCCCAGGATTTAGTAGTGACAAGCTTGGTATCAGAGTACTAGGTTTGTAGAAGATTAGTAGAAATCCAATACACAATACTGAGTAGAGTCTTGTGCATGATTATGAGCGCGCTACAACTGGGAATAGGAGGATATGATGCATTTTATGAAACTGTTTCATTTCATTATGATTTGTGTCAGGCCATTAGAATTATATATGGTTATTCCTCTAACTAATGACACCCTCTTTGACATTTCTAGAAAATGCCACCAAGAAGAACACCATTGCCAAGGGGTGAGGCTGAAGATCAAATCCCTCACAAGCAATAAGAGGAGAATATATCTTTTGCAGAGTTTAGGACAACCTTCACTGATATTGCCTAAGGTTCGGCCATCCAAGCTAAAAAAGAGGTTGTCATTCCTCCTGTAGCACCTATCCCAGCTGCAAAAGTTCATCATTTGATGAGGATGAACCCACCAGAGTTTCATAGATCAAAAGTTGATGAGGACCCAATTGGGTTTATTGATGAGGCTTATTGAATTATAACCATCATGGGTGTGCTATCGGAGGAGAAGGCTGAGCTTGTGGCCTATTAATTGATAGCGGTAGTGAAAGGTTAGTATGACCAATGGGTTGATGAAAGAGGTAAGGAAGTAGGTTGAGTTTGACGGAAGGAGATCAAAGCAATATTTTTGGATAGGTACTTTCTGTTGTAGCCGAGGGAGGCTAAAGTGCAAGACTTTATAAACCTTAAGCAAAGACACAATATTGAGAGAATGTATACTCTCAAGTTCATAAAGCATTCCAAGTATGCTCTATTTATGGTATCAGATCCAAGGGCCAGAATGAGTAAATTCATATTCAGTATCTCAGATATGATCTCTAAGGAATGAAAAATAGGCTTTGCTCATCAAAGAAATGGATATATCTTGCTTAATAACTTATGCGAAACTAATTAAGGATGTGAAATCGAGGGAGAAGTCCATGGAGTACAAGAGTGATAAGATAGATGGTGGTGTATTCTTCAACAAAAAGAGTGGTGGTCATTATAAATTCCAAACTGGGCACATGCAAGGGAATAAGAGTTCATCTAGTACTCTACCTCTCAATCTCAACAAAGATAAGGAGTCCAACCCACTGCCCCAAAGAGGTATGGGTACACATGCTTACCCAAATTATGTAAAGTGTAGGAAGCTTCATAAGGGTGAATGTCCAGTCGGCTCTAATGCTTGCTTCAAATGTGGAAAGTCTGGCCATCATACAAAGTAATATAAGGTCTAAATGGAAATCCCTAAGGCCAAGGTAGAGAAGCACAAAGAGCCCTAAAAGCTAATAGGTTTTATGCTCGTCATGGTCATCAAGAGGTGGAAGAAGCTTCATATGTGGTTATTGGTGTGTTTAAAGTTTGAGATTTTGGTGCTGATAAACTTTTAGATTTAGGGGCAAATTTTTCTTTTGTCACATCATTTCTTACTAATACATTTCAAGCATGTCTAAAAACTCTTATCGAACCTTTTAAGTTAGTACTCTCATTGGCGAGTCCACTATTGCAAAATAAGTATATAGGGTTGTCCCGCGTTCATCATGCATAAAGTTGTTCCTTATGATTTGGTAGAGCTTTCTATGGTAGATTTTGATGTCGTACTTTGGGTGGATTGCTACATGATTCCTATGCCTCCACAGATTGTTGAACTCCATATTGCCAAGATCCAATTTCCAAATGAGCCTACTTTTACGTGGAAGGATGGTAGTTCAACATGTAAATGTCAGTTGATTTTGTATCTCAAAGCTAGCAAAAATAATTACTAAGTGTTGTACACTATTTGGCAAGGGTTAGAGATGTCATATAAAATGTTTTGTCTCTCGAGTCAATTCCTATAGACAATGAGATTCTTGATGTGTTTCCCAAAGAGTTGCCCAGTGTCCTACCCGAAAAAGAGATATATTTTGGCATAAATTATTTGCCTGACACCCAACCTATGTCAATACCTCCTTATAGAATAGTCCTGGTGGAGTTAAAGGAACTAAAAGAGCAATTGAAGGGTTTGCTAGAGAAAGGATTCATTTCACCTAGTTGGGGAGTCCTCAACTCCGACAACAATGTCTTTTACTCTTATCTTATGCTAAGACTCTCTTTCCTTTATTTGTATGCTTTGAATATGAGGGTGATCCCGGTTGCTTGTCTTGGCCTCCGCTAAGTACTATGCGTAGAGGTGTTGTTGGACAAGTAATGTAATGATTCTACGAGATTGAATCTCTGTTGACACTTTAATGTTTTATTATATGGAAAATTTCCCTATGTCCCTCATCGTTGCTTTATACTCTTGTTGTCATTTTATTGCTTTCGCAACCAATGATGTGTAATGATTTGATAAGAGATTTGCTTGGGGTCCCTTAGGGTTTCCCATGTGCCGTGTCACATCTAAGCCTTAGGCTTGGATCATAAAAAACATGGTATCAGAGCACTAAGTTGTTAATGGTCCTTGGCATCCAACACACTGCATCGATTAAAGTCTTATTCATGGTTGTGTTGTGCACCACAACTATGAGTAGGAGGCTATGAGATGTTTTAGGAAATATTTCCCTTCTTCTTGACCTACATCATTCTATAGAAGTTAAGATAAGTTTTCCCCTATAACCATTGTTCTTTACTATGCTAGATCATGCCTAACACAAGAGGCAAAAGAGCTCGCACACCGAGGATCAACCAGCTCATGGTGAGCTCTGGGATGCTCTCACATTGCTAATTCAAGTTGTGGCTAATCAAACTAAGGGGTGCAAGCCCCTCATGCTCCTACTCTAGCATCTCGGGTAAGGGTCTTCATGAGGATGAACCCAGCGGAGTTCAATGGGTCTAAGTTGGATGAGGACCCTCAAGAATTTATTGATGAGGTATATAAAGTGTTTTCTATCATAGGTAAGATCAGAAGAGAAGACGGAGTTGGTAGCTTATTAACTCAAGGGGGTGGCCCAAATATGGTACACTCAATGGAAAGAGGAGAAGGGGAACAACAATGTGGTTTTATGGGAGGAGTTTAAGGCTACTTTCCTCAACTAGTTCTTTCCTTTTGAGCTTAGTGTCATGACCCAAAATAGGACCTAGACGTAACACGACGAATGGTGAACCCGAAGGTACCCCAAAGAAGACTTTTAGCATATCATACATGCATCTTTGGTAATAAAAGCAAAATAGAACAAATAAAAAATGTAAGTAGGGGAAATTAGGACTATGGGAAAGAGTTAAAATACTTGAATAACATAGGTGAGTCAAAGATAAAGCATAATACATAACTTATCCAATAACACCTCTAGCGTAGAACTTAGAGCGGGCCAAGACAAGGAATAGAGCTCACCCTCATAGTCAAAGCATACTATAAAAAAAGAGAGTCTTTAATACATAGCATAAGAAAATAGTCATTTTCCTTGGAATAGAGGACTCAGTAATTGGCTTGAATAGGAACCACTAGCCATGGGCAGGAGAAGGATGACAAAAAAGAGCTCTGGTTCCTACATGATAACATCATGTAGGAATAAAGTATGCGGTAGAATATTTGAATATACTAAGTATGTAGGATGCAATGTAACAAGAGATAAGCATCATAATCAAAATACACAAGTATATGTAGTGAGTAGCATATATCAATATGGCATGCATGGAACATTCTTGAAGTAAATCATGCTTACATAGATCATAATACATGTGTAAGAAGAGACCATCAATATAGACTACATAGTTTATCAAGGTACAAACCCCTTGATTGGTTCGTGGATCGTCTCACCCTACCACCCTTGTTGATTGAGGTACAAACCCCTCAATTGGTTATCAAAGCACAAATCGCTCGACATTGTTGTCGAATGCACCACCTTCAATCCTTCGTGACTAGGGTATGAAACCTTCAATTGGGTTAATGAGGTATCAACCTCTTAATTCGATTAATGAGGTATCAACCTATCATTTGGGTTAATGAGGTATCAACCCTACAATTGGGTTAATGAGGTATCAACTCCTCTATTGATTTAATGAGGTATCAACCCCTTAATTAGATTAACAAGGTATCAACATGAAATTAATCAACCCCTCAATTATGTTAATAAGGTATCAACTTCTCAATTAGGTTAATGAGCATCATACCCTTAATAAAATTTGTCATCTCACGACACTATAGAGCGAAATACCCTAGATATACATTTCTTTCATCATCATAAGTTTACTCAACTCATATTCCATGCATCAGTCCTTTTGAAGAGTGGACATTTTATCAAACATTTGGCAGATGTGTAATGCTAGTGTAAAACTATGCAATTGAAGAGTGGAATAATGCGAGAAGATCCAGTGTAAAACTATCAATAGATACATGGTAATACCCTAAAGAATTATACATAAAAACCCTTTATCAAATTGCACAAGAAATCTTAGATTCATAGCTCAAAACAATCACAATTTCATGAGACCCTAACATAATGTGCAGAGAAATTCATAATAAGTAAGAATCATTAGTAAATCAACTTTAAATCATGCAATTTAGGTAATCACATTTTAAGTAATCCTTGGCGCGTCGTGCTCTATGGAAATCACATTTTTGCAATTTTTGAATTTTGATATAGTTGCTCTAGAATTGAGGTCATACATATTCCCCACTCAATTTGGCTCCCTAATAAAAAATATAAAGCCAGATTCTTGATATGACACAAGAATTTTACGATATATGGAAATTACGATTTCGGGGATTTCCAAGGCACATTTTTAGGCACTTTTTGGGGTTGTTTCAACATCTCCCTTTTGGAAACATTCGAGCCTGAATGTCAAAGAAATACATATAAGACAAATAAATAGGATTATTTCAGCCCACACGATAATGCAATAATTCACTTAAACATCATTTTGATAAACCTCAACGCAAGTGTCAAAATCAACATAAACTTGTCAATATAAACATTAACATACGCGAATGATATGAGGGTTGAGACTTATTACTTGGAACCATGGGAAAAGTACTTGACGCGTTATCATAAGCTTAAGTAGAATGAAGGAAATATGGATATTGTTTTTCCATTCCCGCCCCCGCTTCCCTAGAGACACTTTTGATTTGATGATTTTTCAAAAGGACCTTGACGTATTACCTCTTATCAATCAACTTCTCCACCCATTCAACCAATGCCTCCACCGGTATCTTATCCTACAGAACACCCATGACCTGAACGAGTACTGTAGCACTAGAGTCACCAAAACAACCCTCAATCTAGAAGAATAAAGAACCGGATGAGCCATACCCATATCCATAGCCAATTCCCATTTGCATGCAAACTCACAAATCTTCCTTTACATCCTATAAGGACTCACACCCAATCTTAATGAAATTGTCAACCTCAAACACATATAACCCACTTGATACCTTAAACCACCATCTCCCCCTTGGGAGACAACATCCACTATACCATCCTTCCACCCAAAACTTCCAACACTAATAAGGCGGAATCAAGGCCTTGCTTAAAGTAAACTTCTTCAACCAAAGAAGATTTAAAGCCATCAAGAACACTACACCTCCATGCTCATCCTTCTCTAACCTGACCCCCACTCTAGCTAAATGATTGACCTCTCTAGTTACCCTTTTTGCCACAATCATCAACATATGCTAGATTACTTAGAGCACCAACTACAACACTAGCTTTACCAGGGAAAATAATATACACTCATATCATAATCCTTAAGGAGTTCTAACTTCTTATTACCCTAAACTCATACCTATCATATTTAGTTAACAACGTATCATCCCTCAAGACTTGCAACACTACCCTCAAATAGTCCACTTGCTCTAAATAAATCAATGCTCCATACTATAGGCCACCTTAAAGACATCAAGGTAGGTTTAAAGACCCTATTCATGAAACCCATAAACGTAGCCAGTGCATAAGTTAATCAAATAACTCCACAAATACTCAAATCTTCACTCCTATTCCAAAAATAAAACCTAGGGATATCACCTATCCTCATCCTCACATAGGGGCAAAACCCGAACCATAAATCAATCTTAGACGAGTGACTAGCCCATTGTAGTTGGCCCAATAGATCGTCCATCCTTAACCATCATAATTCAACCTTATGAGTCCTACACTCATTGGAAGCATGATATGCATATAGCCAAACCACCTCAAGACCTCAAACCCATCAAACCAAATTCAACCAAGATCACAAGACAAGGCTTTATACAATAAGGACATGGAGCAACCCTTATAAGCCTTTCTAGAACCAATAGACTCATATAACAAAATCTTTCTAGAAACAAAAGAAATAATGAAAGAAATAACAACTCCCTAAACCATAAAGCATGCACAATAAAATTAGGGAAACCTCTAACTTACCAGTAGTATCATCGGGCACCTCATCTCCTCCTTACCTTCTTTGAAGAGCATAGAACCTATTGTGCCATGGAGCACCACCTAGAGTAAGGACATCTTCACCCTTGCCTTGCTTATGAGGACAATAACCACAATGGAAATAAGCATTGGTGTCCCTCAAATATGGGTCTTTATGAACCTTACCACGGTTGGACACATAGCATCATCTCTATCATTGGGACTTTGGAACTTTCCTTCAAAATAGGATCTCTTGGCCTCTTTACCCCTTCTCTTCCTTATCTTTTCCTCCTTCAATTGTTCAACATATGTCATTAGGCCAGATAAATCCATGTCATTTATCAACATAGAGGACTGTCATTCCTCACTTACCAAATTTAATACACCCATCATAAATTTGTTCATCCTAGCCCTTGTATCAGCCACTAATTGGGGAGTATATCTAGAATGTTGGTTGAACTTGAGGGCATACTCCCTCACACTCATTGAGCCTTGCTTCAAATTCATGAACTCTAACATCTTGGCATCGCTAATCTCAAGAGGAAAGAAAAGCCACCTTAAACTCCTCCCATAGTACCATATTATTGTTTCCTTTCTCCTTCTTCCATTGAGCATACCATATTTAGGCCACCCCCTTTAATTGGTGGGCCTCTAACTCTGCCTTCTCATCCAATCTAACACCTATAATAGTCAATACTTTGTACACCTCATCAACAAATCCTTGGGGGTATTCATTTATGTTAGACCCATAGATCTCCGACAGGTTCATCCTTATGAAGTCCTTCACTCAATATGCTGGGGGTAGGAACATAGTGCTTAGGCCCCTTTGTTGATTTGATTGGTCATGGAATGAGCAAACATGGTAAGAGCATCCCAAATTTCTTCATGAGATGGTTGTTCTTCGGGAGAGCAGGCTTTTCTTCTTCTTGTGTTATGCATGATCTAGCATATCAAAGAACATTATTGTTAGGGGGGATAACCTTACGTCAACTCTATAGCAAGACATTGACCATTAAGGAGGGAAACATTTCCTCAAATATCTCATAGCCTCTTACTTATAGTTGTGATGCATTGAACAACCAAGAACAAGACTCTGATCAAGGCGGTGTGTTGGACGGTGAGGACCTAACAACCTAGTGCTCTGATACAAAGTTTGTCATGATCGAAAATAGGGCCTAGACATGACATGACTAATGAGAAACCAAAGGAACCCCAAACAAGCCTCTTAGTATATCATACATGCATCATTTGGTCGCAAAAGCAAAATAGGATAATATAAGAAACATAAACAAGGGAAATTGGGACTAAGAGAAAGAGTTAAAACACTCGAATAACATAAGTGAGTCAAAGCTCAAGCATAATACATAACTTGTCCAACAATACCTCTAACGTAGAAATTATAGGGGGCCAAGACAAGCAACTAGGCTTACCCTCATAACAAAAATATATCATAAAGAAAGAGAGTCTTTAATATATAGCATAAGAATATAGAAATTTTCATTAGGATGGACGACTCACTAACTAGCTTGAATAGGAACCACTATCCACGTGGAGGAGGAGGATGACAAAAAGGATCTCTAGTTCCTATGTGGTAACATCATATAGGCATAGAGTATGCGTTACTATATTAGAATGTACTAAGTTTGTAGGATGTAATGTAACAAGAGATAAGCACCACAATCTAAATGTATAAGCATATGTAATGAGTAATATATAACAATATGGCATGCGTGGAAGATGCTTAATTTAAAGCATGCTTACATACATCATAATATATGTGTAAGAAGAGACCATCATTATAGAGTACATAGTTTATCAAGGTACAAAAACCTTGATTGGGTGGTGGAGCATCTCACCCTACCACCCTTGATAATTGAGTTACAAACCCCTTAATTGGTTGTCAAAGTATAAACTCCTCGACATGTTTGTTAAATGTATCACCTTCCATCCTCAGTATCAACCACTCAATTGTGTTAATCAGGTATCCACCCATCAATTAGGTTAATAAGTTATCAACCCCTTAATTGGGTTGATAAGGTATCAACTCCTCAATTGAGTTAATAAGGTATCAATCTCTCAATTGGCTTAATGCGGTATCAACCCTTGAATTAGGTTAATGAGGTATCAACCCTTCGATTATGTTAATGAACATCACACCCTCAATCAAAATGGTTATCTCACATTATTATAAAGCAAAATACCATGCATATACATTCTTTTAATTATGATAAGATTATTAAACTCATATGCCATGCATTAGGAATTCAACAACTTAAGAATAAATAACTAGACATATTATCAAACACTTGGTGGATGTGTAATTCTAGTGTAAAACAACGTAATTCAAGAGTAGAATCATGATAGAAAATCCAATGTCAAACCATCAATAGATACTTGGTAATATCCTCAAACAATATATATCAAAATCCTTCATCAAATCTCATAATCGATTTTAGATTCATAGATCAAAACAGACTAAAACAATCACAATTTCATTAGACTCCAACATTGTCCGCAATGAAATTCATAATAAGTAAGAACTATGAGCAAATCAACATTAAATCATACAATTTAGCTAAAACGAAAGCTTGGGCACCATGGGTGAAAGGACCTAATGGTTGAAAACCACATACCTTCACTTTGGAGAATTCCTTGATGAAGATTTTAATGGAGACTTGAAGCATTGATGAATTCCTTATGATCTGGAAGAGATTTGGACACTTGATTTTTAGTTAAATAATAGTCTAAATGTTTGAGAGGGTTTTGGGCAATGTCTTGTGTGATATGAAGGTGAAATATGGCTAAGTATAGGTATTTGTAAGTGTGGGAAGGCTTATGCCGACGATCCAAAATACTTAGACCGAGATAGAAACTGGCAGCCAAAAATACACTATAGTGCACCCTTGGCGCGGATGCTCTTTGGAAATCACATTTTTGCAATTTTTACATTTTGATATAGTTGCTCTAAAATTTGGGTTAGACCCATTCCCTACTCAATTTGAGCCACTGATCAAGAATATTTGATCGTATTATTTGACCCCCTGATCAAGAATATTTGATCGTATTTTTAATATCATGCGCAAATTTTAAGATGTATGAAAATTATGATTCCAGATACTTTCGAGGCTTATTTTCAAGCACTTTTTTGGGTTTTTCACTTAGAGAGGCCAAAATGATGGAGTTAATGAATTTGATGCAAGGATCTGTCAGTGTGAGGGAGTGTGCCCTCAAGTTCAACCAACTCCCTAAATATACTACTCCCTTGGTTGCCGACCCAAGGACGAGAATGAACAAGTTCGTGATGGCGGTATCCAACTTTATGTGTAAGGAGTGCCAGTCCACTATGTTGATTACTCATATGGAATTCTGCCACTTGATGACTTATGATGAACAAATGTAGGAGGAAAAGTTGAGAAAAAGAAGGGGTAATGAGGCCAAAAGGCCCATTTTAAGGGTACGTTCCAAAGTCGCAAAGGTGGCGGGTTTCAGTAAGGCCAAGGGTATTGTCATGCTTTCAAAAGGAGTCTTGCCAATTAAATCCCAAGGGCCTAATATGTTGGTGGTGTGGGTCCTAATGATATGTGTCCAAGGAGTGGCAAGGGTTATAGTGGCCCATGCTGACGGCTACTAATGCTTGCTATAGGTGTGTGCAAGTAGGAAACAAGATGATGGATTGCCTCATAATAGGAACAAGGGTAAGGATGTTCGTCCAGAAGGCTGGGGTGCCAATGCAGTTCCTTTGGGAAGAGGAGGTCAACAAGGTGGTGCCCTAAGGGACAATCAGTTTTATGCTCTTCAGGATAGGCAAGGGGTTGATGAGTTTCCCGATACCATTATTGGTATGTTAAAAGTCTTTGATTTTGATGTGTATGCATTGATAGACCTGGGTGCCACTTTTTCTTTTATTACACCTCTTATTGCATAAAAGTTTCATGTTGAGCCTGAATTATTGTGTGAGTTTTATAAGATGTCCACTCATATTGGTGCATCTATTATTGTTGGAGAGGTCTATAGAAATTATCCCATTTGTATCTTGTATAAGATATTTCCTTGTGATCTTGTTGAGTTGGATATGGTTGATTTTGATGTTGTTCCTAGGATAGATTGGTTGCATGCATATTATGCCTCTACTGATTGTAGAACTCGTGGGGTCAAATTCTAATTCCCACATGGACCCGTCCTTGTGTGGGAGTGTCATGATGTGGTGATCAAGGGTAGGTTTATCTCTTGCATCAAGGCCCAAAAGTTGATCACAAACTGGTATATCTACCATCTTGTGAGGGTGAAGGATATTGAGTCCAAAGTCATTCCTATAGAGTTAGTTCCAGTGGTTAGTGAGTTTCATGGTTTCTTTCCAAAGAACCTTCCCAGTGTTCCTCTCAAAAAGGAAATAGACTTTAGTATAGACCTCCTACTTGATATTCAACTATTTCTACTCTGCCTTACCATATGACCCCGCAGAGTTAAAGGAGTTGAAGAAGCAATTGAGGGACCTGTTGGAGAAGGGTTTTATTAGGCCTAGCAAATCAATTTGGGATGTACCAGTGTTTTTGAGAAGAAGCAGAATGGGCCCCTTAGAATGTGTATTAACTACTGGCAACTTAATAAGGTCAACATCAAGAATAAGTATCCTCTCCCAAGCATTGATGGTTTGTTTGACCAACTTCAAGGGGCTAATCACTTCTCTAAGATTGATCTCCAGTTTAGGTATAATCAAGTGAAGATGAGAGAGTGTGACATTCTTAAGATGGCCTTCTCAACTAGGTATGGGCATTATAAATTTCTGGTTATGTCTTTTTGGTTGACCAATGCACTAGCTATATTCGTGGATCTTATGAATATTTCTTTAAACCCTACCCTGATTTGTTTTTTGTGGTGTTTATTGATGATATTTTGATCAATTCTCATAGTTAGGAGGAGCATGTGGTTCATTTTAGAGTAGTTCTACAATGATTGAGGAAGGATAAGGTGTATGCTAAATATTAGAAGTGTGAATTTTTGTTGAAAGAGGTGGCCTTTCTAGTTCATGTGATGTCGAGGGATGGTATTAAGGTAGATCCTGAAATATTAGATGTGATTAGAAATTGGACTAAACTATTGACTCTATCGGACATTAAAAGATTCTTAGGCTTAGTGGTTTTCTACCAGAGGTTTGTGAATGGGTTCTCTTCTATTGCTTCTCCCATGACTAAGTTGACTCAAAAAAGGCTAAGTTTGTGTGGACCGATGAGTGTGAAAAGAGTTTTCAAACCTTGAAGCATAAGCTTGTTTCTTCTCTTATCTTGTGTTTTTCGGAAGGATTGGATGGTTTTGTTGTGTTCTGTGATACCTCCATGATTGGTTTGGGTTGTTTTTTGATGCAAAATGGTAAGGTGATAGCCTATGATTCTAGGCAACACATAGTGCATGGAAAGAATTATCCTACTCATGATCTTGAATTGGTCACCATGGATTTTGCTTTGAAAATTTAGCATGATTATTTGTATAGTGTGCTTGTTGATGTATTTTCCGATCATAAGAGTTCAATATGTGTTCACTCGAAAAGATCATAACCTAAGGAAAAAAATGGTTAGAACTTCTTGAAAATTATGATATGAGTGTGCATTATCATCCCAATAAGGCTAATATTATGGCAGATGCTTTGTGTAGTGTGTCTATGGGTATCCTAGCTCATGTAGTAGGTGGGGGAGAAGAGGTGAATAGGAAAGTTCATCGGTTGTCTATATTGGAGGTTCAGTTCGAAGAGGTTGATAATGGTGGCATTGTGGTTGTTGATGGTTCAAATTCTTCCTTGATTGATGAGGTAAAAGCAAAGCAAGATCTTGATCCCTCCTTGTTAAAATTGAAGGCCTTAGTCAAAGAGGTGAAGGTGGAGGTTTTCTCCCAAGGGGAAGATGGTACCTTTAGGTGCCAAGGTAGGTTGTGTGTGCCTAGTATTGATGATTTGACAAAGAAGATTCTTGATGAGGATCATAATTCTTCCTATTCTATCCACCCCAGTTCTACAAAGATGTATAGAGATTTGAGGAATGTGTTTTGGTGGGGAGGTATGAAGAAAGACATTGCCAAATTTGAGTCCAATTGTCATAGTTGTCAACAAGTCAAAGCCAAGAGCTAAAGGCCGGCTGGCCTAACCTAAGACATAGAGATTCCTACTTGGAGGTAGGAGGAAATTAACACGGACTTTGTGATTGGGTTGCCTAAGACTAGAAAGTGTTTTGATTCTATTTATGTTGTGGTTGATAGGATGACAATGTTGGCTCATTTCCTATCTGTTAAAACTACTTATGGGACCAAAGACTATGCTAAATTGTACATTCATGAGTTAGTGAGATTGCATGGTTGTCCTTGTCTATCATATCAGATCATGTTGCTCAATTCACTTCACACTTTTGGAGGTCCTTCCAAAGAGGTCTTGGAACCAAGGTAAAGCTTAGTAAGGCATTTCGTCCTTAAACGGATGGCCAAGCCAAAAGAACTATCCAAACTCTTGACAATATGCTTAAGGATTGAATTTTGGAAATTAAGTGTAGTTGGAATGATCATCTTCCATTGATTGAGTTTGCTTATAACAACAACTATCATTCTAGCATTGGTATGGCTCCTTTGAGGCCCTCTATGGTAGATGTTGTAGATCACTAGTGGGGTAGTTTGAAGTAGGAGAAATAGCTTTGTTGGGTCTGGATCTGGTTATGGACGCTACAGAGAAAATAAGGTGTTGAAGATAGTCCAAAGTCATTAAAAGTCCTATGACGATGGGAGGAGAAGAGACCTTGAATTTAGAGTTGGTGATTGGGTCTATTTCAAGGTATCACCCATGAAGAGTACGGTTTATTTTTTGTAAGAAGGGTAAGTTAAGTTAAATATTTGTGGGTCCTTATAGGGTGCTGAGGAGGATTGGTAAGGTGTCCTATGAGTTGGAATTGCCTAGTAAAATGGATTCGGTTCATTCGATTTTCCATGTGTCTATGTTGAAGAAGTGTGTGAGTGATCTGATTGCTATTATTTCATTGGATGTTGTGGGGTTTGTTGAAGACAACTTGAATGAAGAAGTTCAAGTAGAGATCTTGGATAGACAAGTGAAGAGGTTAAGCAACAAGAATGTTGCTTCCGTTAAGGTCCTTTGAAGGAATTAACAAGCCGAAAGTACAACATAGGAGGAAAAAGTGGACATACAAAAGCAATACCTCTATCTTGTCCATTCTACTCAAGCCTAAGGTATTAATTCTAAGTCTTATATGTGATTTCATGTCTCATGTTTCTTTCGCTATGCCATTTGCATGCATTCATGTTTATGTTAACAAAGTTCATGGTGATTTTAACACTTATGTTGAGATTTCACAAAGCGGGTTCAAGTGTGTTGATGCATTCTTATTGGGGCCAATCACTTCATGATTACTCTTATAATATGCACTTCTTTGACATTCAGAAATAAATGTTCCAAAGGGGCAAATATTGAAACAATCCTAAAAAACATGCCTGAAAATGCGCATCGGAAGTGCCCAAACTCATAATTTCTATATATCTCAAAATCCATGCGTGATATTGAAATTCCGACTTCATATTCTTAGTCAGGGGGAAACATTGAGTGGAAATGGGTCTAACACCTGATTTTAGAGAAAATGAATAACAATTTCATAATTAAAAATTTTCCTTATCTAGTGTTGATCTGCGCCCTTGGCGTGACGCAGTTGGGGCGCGTACCAGTGTTAAAAAGTTGCCTGTTTTGTTGTTCAACCTAAGGCCTTTGAGTCTTGGGCCTAAGTCTTCCTATGGGTGAAAATACCTATGTGTAGCCATATTTCACCTTAATATCATTCAAACATTCCCCAATACTCTCTCAAACACTTACACACAAATTTCAAGTTCCAAAACTCATCTGGATCTTAAGGGTTTCATTCAAGCTTCTAGTCTCTATTTCCAATCTTCATCCAGAATTCTCCAAAGACAAGGTATATGTGTTTCAACCATTGGTTTATTTTACCCATGGTGCCCAAGCTTTCTTTTTATGTAAATCTCTTATTTCTAAGTTGATTTACTAATGGATCTTACTTACTACGAATTTGACTATGAACTGTGTTGGGGTTTCATAAAAGTGTAATTGTTTAAGCTTGATTTGAGCAATGAATCTTGGGTCTATCTTGAGATTTGATGCATGGTTTTGATGTATATTACATAATGTATTACCAATATTGGTGGGTGGTTTTACATTGGATTTTCTTGCATGATTTCACTCTTGAATTGCATGGTTTTACACTAGTATTATACACCCGCCAAGTGTTTGATAAAATATGCAGTTATGGATTCTTTAGTTGTTGAAGGTCTAAACCATGAATTATGATTTTAATGACTTTTTTATGATGAAAGGAATGTATATTTGTGCTAGTTTCCTCTATAGTGTTGTGAGTTGACAAAGCCTTGCTTGGGGGGTTGTAGGTCTAGATAAGCACATTTTTTGGATTGGCACCTCGATTGCCATGCTCGGGAGGTAGTAGGCCTATGCTACCATGATTGGGGGGTATGTACCTTAGTAACCATATTGAGGGGTTGGTAATTGCATCGCTCAATACGTAGTAGGCCTGTGCTACTATATTGAGGGGTATGTACCTCAACAACCATGTTAAGGGGTTTGTATCTCAAATGCTTCTCCAAGGAGGTGTAGGCCTTGGATATTCTTTATCTATGGTCACTTATTACACACGTATTTATTCTATGTAAGCATGATTTACTTAAACCATTATCCATCCATGCCATATTGCTATATGCTTATTCACTGCCTATGTTTGTGTACTTCGATCATGTTGGTCATCTCTTGTTGCATTGCATCCTATATACTTTTTATATTCAAACATACTAATACTCTATGCATAGATGATGTCACTATGTATGAACCAAAGCCCCGCTTGATCCTCCTCCTCCTCCATGTGGCTAATACGATCTCTCTCAAACTAGTTGGGGAGTCTTCAACTCTGAGAATGATTTCTTTTGCTCTTATGTTATGTTAGGACTCTTTTTACTTTATTTTTATGCTTTGACTATGAGGGTGAGCCCATTTCCTTGTCTTGGTCCTCGTTAAGTACTATGTGTAGAGGTGTTGTTGGATATCACAACCCAAGCCTAGGGCCTAGATGTGATACGACGAATGCTGAGCCCGAAGGGACCCCAAAGAAGCCTTTTAGCATATCGTCACACATTATTTGTTGCCGAAGCATACAAAAGACATATACAAATAAAAGTAAGGGCAACAAGACTAAGGGAGAAACTTTCATAATCATCAAAGTCAAAAGGAATGAGTCAAGCTCATACATAATACACACCTTGTCAAAAGTACACCTCTAAAACATATAAAGAGCGGGGGCCAAGACAAACTAACTAGGCTTATTCTCATAGTCAAAGATAACACAAGATAGTGTCGGAATACATAGATAATAGAGAAAAGACATAAATCAAAGTCCTCGAAGTGGAGGACTCACCCACAAGCTTGGAATATCACTGTCTAGCCACGTGGAAGAGGAGAGTAATCAACTAACTGGTTCCTACATGGGATATCATGTAGGCAAGAGTATGCTATCACACCCCAAAGTCTCGTAGGGTAGACCGACACCTATTAACGATAAGGCTCGAGAGAATCAACCTGTAACTATATGCGTTCTATACATATTATAAGGGGTTTCTAGGTTTGACATACCTTTAAGCAAATAAACAGTGATAATAAGCCAAAAGGAAATGCATATGACTAGGCCGTTGGGGACATGATATCTAAAGTGCGAGACATTACTTCACTGTGCTTTACATAGTCTACAAAACCTCTAAATAAAGAAAACTATGCAATAAAATCATGTAAGCTCTAGACATGTATAAAGCCCCGAAGCAACCTGGAGCTTGGTGACAGCAGCAGAATATCCTGTACTCCTACTGGAGATCTACTAGCACCTATACCTACAGCATGAAATGCAGGTTCCGCATAAGGGACGTCAGTATGGGATAATGTACTGAGTATGTAAGGTAGGATTTACTATATATAAAGTAATAACTCAAATGAAACCATGCATCTGTGGAAGATTAGGGACCACCCTTAGTTATGCTGTAG
>JAOTQJ010011388.1:0-55323 GCA_025642045.1 Solanum sejunctum
ACGTGACAACCAGATTTTGGGAATTTTTATATCAAGTTGACTCATTATCCATAATTAAACTTTTATTTTTATTAAAAGTTTTGCATTTTTAATGTCATAGTTTGGTTTTTGGCTGACTTGTCTTGGTGGGTTAAGACGAGTGCCATCACGCCCGAATTTCGGGTCGTGACAGATATTGAGACTAGGGGTCATGGGAAGGGTCCTATATCTCATAGTGCTACCTTCAGGTCATAATGGAGCCTTTAATAGCCATTAGACAACTTTTTAGAAAGGGTTATTTTGGTCCTTTCCTACCCTTTTTAAGCTCTAGATTGGTGTTTTTATGATCATTTAGGTCCAAACCCTTAAATTATTCATTGTATTGATAAAATACTCTCTCAAACCCTTAAACTAATGTTTCACTTCAAAATAAAGTGTCCAAATCTCTTCTGGATCTTAAGAAATTCATCCAATCTTCAAGTTTTCACCTCCATCTTCACCAAGAAATTCTCCAAATCTAAGGTTTGTGGTGTTTAGCCATTGGGTCCTTTCACACATGGTGCCCAAGCTTTTATTTCATCAAATTTACATGTATTAAGTTGATTTTACAGATGGTTCTTATACCATGAACTTGTCTTTAAACTATGTTAAAGCTTCATGAAAGTGGTACTGTGTTGCTATGCTATAAGGTATGAATCTAATATCTATTGTGAGATTTTATGAAAGGCTTTGATGTATCTTTCTTGAAGGTGTTACCAAGTATTGATTGATGATTCTACCTTGAATTTACTTACATGATTTTATATTCAAATTGCATGATTTTATACTAGCATTACTCACCCGTCAAATGTTTGATAAAATATATGGATATGATTTCTTGAAGAATTGAAGGTCCAATGCATGTCTTATGATTTAAATGACTTTATGATGATGAAAGTATAACTACTCATGTGTTGATTTCATGGAAAGTAGCAATAGTGATGAAATTTAACCAAAGGGAGGGGTTGGTGCCTCATTAACAAAAGTGAGGGGTTGGTACCTCATTAACCAAAGTGAGGGAATGGTACCTCATTAATCAAAGTGAAGGGTTGGTACCTCAATAACCAAGGTGAAGGGTTGGTATCTCACTAATAAAAGTGAGGGGTTGGTACCTTATTAACCAAGGTGAGGGGTTGGTACCTCATTAACCAAAGTGAGGGGTTGGTACCTCACACCAATATATGATGGTCTATTCATACACACATGACATGAGTTACTTAAGCATTGATCATACATGCCATATTGCTACATGATGCCTATTGTTTTATTATTATACATTTTGATTATGATGACTATCTCTTTTTGCATTTCATCCTATATACTTAAAACAGTCAAACATACTAACGCATACTCTATGCTTACATAAAGTTACCATGTAGGAATCAGAGCTCTATTTTGTCATCCTCCTCCTCCATGTAGCTAGTGGTATTCATTCACGCTAGTTGGTGAGTCCTTATGTCCAAGGGAAATATCTATGTTCTTATGCTATGTATTAACGACTATCTTTCTTTTTGGTATACTATGACTATGAGGGCGAGTTCGATTTCTTGTCTTAGCCCTTGCAAAGTTCTATGTTAGAGGTGTTGTTGGACAAGATATGTATTATGGTTGAGCTTTGAGTCACTTACGATATTCAAGCTATTTAAACATGAGTCTCTCTCCCTTAATCCCAATATCTCCCTTGTTTATGTTTCTTATATTGATTTATCTTGCTTTCGTGACCAAGGATGTGTGATGATATGCTATGAGGCATGTTTGGGGTCCCTTCGGGTTCCCCAATCATCCGTCACGTCTGGGCCCTAGACTTGAGTTATGACACTTCTATATCATAATATAAGAAATAAGAGAGCCAAGGCTCATAGTATAGATACATAACATGTCCAACAACATCTCTAAACCTTAGATACTTAGCGGGGGCCAAGATAAGCAACCAGGCTCACCCTCATAATAATGACAATAAGTAATCCAAACATAAAAAACATAGTCTAAACATAAGCTTGAGAGAAGATATATATTATCCCCGGACTTGGTCACTCACCATAAGCTAAGTTGAACAATCTGTCTAGCCATGAGGAGAATCAATAAGAGCTCCGGTTCCTATATGGTGGCATCATGTAGGCATAGAGTATGTGTTAGTACATTTGAGTATACTAAGTATGTATGATATGTTATGCAAGTTAAATGATTTACAAGCATATTTTATTATATGCATTGATCATGCAGGTCATATAGAGATTATATATCCATTGTTTATGATTATACAGTTTGAATGTATTGACTTATGTCTTTGTTGCATTGTATCCCACATGCTTAGTACATTCAAATGTACTAACGCATACTCTATGCATTCATGATATTACCATGTAGGGTTGGAGCTCCTTTTGATCATCCTTCTCTATGTGTCAAAGAAAGCTTTGGTGAGTCCTCCACTCTATGGACAATATCTATGTTACTCATTCTATGATGAGATTTCTTTTATGTTGACCACTTTTTATCGTTAAGGTGAGGCTGGGAAATGCCTTGGCCCTTTCTCCATTCTAGTAGAGGTGTTGTGAATACTAAGTTAGTATATACTTTTAAGCTTGACTCTTGTTATGTTCCTATGTTTATGAAAGACTTCCTGTAATCACATTTCCCTTTTATTATATCTCTTGTTGTTATTTATTTTATGTTCGCGATCAAGGATATGTGATTGATATGCGAAGAGGTTTATTTGGGTTGTCTGTAAATTTTCTATTCGCCGTGTCCCATCTAGGCCCTAGGCTTGGGTCATGACAAGCATAGTATCAGAGCTAGGTTATTAATGATCCTCAAAAATCCATCAAACCACATCGATTGGAGTGTTATTCATCGTTGTAAAGTGTGCCACAACTACGAAAAGGAGGCTATGAGATGTTTTAGATAATGTTCCACTTCTTCTTGATCTATACCGTGCTTTAGGTGTAAGGATAAGGCTTTTTCTGCTAATGAAAGCTATTTTCTCTTCTAGATTATGCCACTACCAGAAGGAAGACTAAAGAGAACCTCTACACCTGAGGAGTAATCGGCCCCACCAGCTCCTCAAGATGGAAGAGTAGCCAAGTATGCATTCTAGGAAGCCATCACAATGTTGGCCCGTGCTATGACCAACCAAATGAACTAAAGGTCCCAAGCCTCTCATGTTCCTACTCCTACCTCAAGGGTAAGGGATTTCATAAGGATGAATCCTCCAGAGTTTCATTGGTCCAAGGCGGAGGAAGACCCCTAAGAGTTCATCGATGAGGTGTATAATGTGATATCTATCACGAGGGTAAATTTGTAGGAGAAGGCAGTTTTTTTAGTGTCCTACTAACTCAAGGGTATAGCCTGCATCTAGTTTAATCAATGGAAATTGAATAGTAGAGATGATGATTCCATTCCTTGGAAGGAGTTCAAAGGTGCTTCTTCAACCAGTTCTTCCCTATCGAGTTAAGAGAGGTAAGATGATGAAGTTTATCAATCTCAAGCAAGATTCTATGAGTGTGAGGAAGTATACCCTCAATTTTAACAAGTATTCCAAGTATGCTCCATATTTGGTTGCCGAACATAGATCTAGAATATATAAGTTTGTATTGGGAGTGTGTGACTTTGTAAATAAAGAGTACCATACAATAATTCTTGTAAGAGATATGGATTTTTCTTAGCTCATGACATATGCCGAACAACTTGATGGGGAAAAGCTTAGAAAGAGGAGAAGTGGTGAGTCCAAGTGGGCTCAGTTTGAGGATGGCTTCCAAGGTCTAAGGGTGGCCGACTTCATCAAGGCTACAAGTTCCATGGCCAAGGGTCATCCCATGCTACTATAAAAAGTTTCACCAATGATGGGATGTCTAACCCAACATTATAAAGTGGCAATGGTGGGATGAACCATTCTAAGTGCCAAAAGTGTTGGAGAAACCATGGTGGTCCATGTTTGAAAAATTATAATGCTCGCTTTGGATATGGTGAGAAAGGTCACATGGTTATTGATTGTCCTCACCTCAAACCAAGGGTAGATCTTCTCAAAGCCAAGGTGCTAATGCGGGTCAAAGGGCAAAGAAAGGCCAACAAGGGGGTACTCCAACGCAAAACAGGTTCTATGCTCTCCAAGGAAGGTAAGGGCTTGACGTGATGCCTGATGTTGTTATTAGTATGTTAAAGGTTTTTGATTATGATGTGTATGAATTGATAGATCTAGGTACCACTCTTTCTTTCGTTACTCCTTTTGTTACCAGTAAGCTTTATGTGTGTCTCAAATTGTTATGTGAACTTTATGCAGTACCTATCCCCGTTGGCAAGTCCATTATTGGTAGAAGAGTCTATAGGGATTGTCTCATGTCTATATTGCATAAAGTCTTGCCTTGTGATTTTGTTTAATTTTATATGGTGGATTTTGTTATTATTCTGGGGATAGATTGGTTACATGTATATTATGTTTCAATTGATTGTAGGACCTATAAAGTTAGATTTCAATTTCCTAATGAACCAATCCTTGAGTGGAAAAGTTGTAATGTGGTGGTCGATGATAGATTCATTTCTTGCCTTAAAGCCCAAAAGTTGATTTCTAAGGGTTGCATTTACCACCTTGTAATAGTTAGGGATGTTAAGTCTAAAATCCTTCCTATTGAGTCAGTTCCAGTGGTTAATGAGTTTCTTGATATCTTTCCCCAATGAGATTCTTGGTGTTTCTCCCAAAAGGAAATAGATTTTGGTATAGACCTCCTTCCTAATACATAATCCATTTCTATTCTCCCTAACCATATGGCCCCAATGGAGTTGAAGGAGTTGAAGGATCAATTGAAGGATGTGTTGGAGAAGGGTTTAATAAGGCCTAGCAAGTTATCTTGAGGTGCACCGGTGTTGTTTGTAAAGAAAAAGGAAGGTTCCCTTAGAATGTGCATTGATTACCAATAACTCAATAAAGTCACTATAAAGAACAGGTATCCTTTACCAAGGATTGATGAACTTTTTGATCAAATACCAGGGGCTAGTTACTTTTCTAAGATTAATCTTCGGTCTGAATACTACCACGTGAGAGTAAGAGAGTATGATATTCCCAAGATAGCTTTTTGGACTAGGTATGAGCACTTTGAGTTTTTAGTAATGTCTTTTGGCTTGACTAATGCACCACCTATATTTATAGATCTCATGAATAGGGTCTTTAAACCCTACGTTGATATGTTTGTGGTGGTTTATATTAATGATATGTTAATTTATTCTTGGAGTGAAGAAGATCATGTCAATAATTTGAGGGTGGTGATGCAAATTTTGAGAAATGAGAGGTTGTTTGCTAAATATAAAAAATGTGAATTTTGGTTAAAAGTGGTTGCATTCTTGGGGCATGTGGTGTCGGGTAATGGCATAAAAGTAGACCCTAAGAAGATAGAGGTGATAACAAATTGGCCTAGGCCCTTGAATCTGATGTATATTAGGAGTTTCTTGGGTTTGGTGGGTTACTACCGGAGGTTGGTGAATGGTTTCTCTTCTATTGCTTCCCCTATGGCAAAGTTGACCCAAAAGACAAGCTTATCTCTACTCCTATCTTAGCTCTACCAAAAGGGTTAGAAGGATTTGTGGTTTATTGTGATGCCTCAAGAATTGGTTTGGGGTGTGTTTTGATGCAAAATGTCAATGTGATAACATATGACTCTAAGCAACTTAAGGTGCATGTGCAAAATTATTCCACCCATGATCTTGAAATGGTTGTCATGGTGTTTACTTTGAAAATTTCTAGTCACTTTCTGTATGGGGTTCATGTTGATGTATTTACCTATCTCAAGAGTCTCTAATATGTGTTCATACAAAAAGATCTTAACCTGAGACAAAGAGGTGGTTAGAACTCTTTAAGGATTATGACATGAGTATGCACTATCATCCGGCAAAGCTAATATTATGGCTAACGCTCTAAGTGGAGTATCCATGGGTAGTCTAATTCATGTTGAGGTTGGTAAAAGGAGGTCACTGGAGAAGCTCACAGATTGGCTAAGTTAAGGGTTAGGTTGAATGAAGTTGATAACTATGTTGTAATGGTTGTTGATGCTTCTAAATCTTCTTTGATTGAGGAAGTCAAGTCAAAACAAGACCTTGACCCCGCCTTGCTAGAGTTGAAGGCTTTGGTGATGGATGATAAAGTAGAGGTTTTCTCCCAAAGGGGAGATGGTTCCTTTAAGTACTAAGGTAGGTTGTATGTGCCTAATGTTGATGGCTTGAGGGAGTTGATCTTTAAGGAGGCCCATAATTCATCTTATTCACCCTGGTTCGACAAAGATGTATAGAGACTTGAGGGAGGTATATTGGTATGGTGATATAAGAGATATGTTTCCAAGTTCGTACCCGATTGTCACAATTGCCAACAAGTGAAAGCCAAACATCAAAGGCCAGGTGGCCTAGCCTAAGAAATAGAAATTTCTACTTGGAAGTGGGAAGAGATCAATATGGATTTTGTGGTTGAGTTGTTATGGACTAGGAAACACTATGATTCTATTTGGTTTATTGTAGATTGGATGATAAAGTTATCTCATTTTCTACTGGTCAAAACTACTTATGGTGCCAAAGGTTATGCCAAGTTGTATATTCATGAGTTGGTTAGATTGCATGGTGTACCATTGTCTATCATTTTGGATCATGGTGGTCAATTCACTTCTCATTTTTGGAGGTCCTTCTAAAGGGGTCTTGATACCAAGTTGAAGCTTAGTACCGCTTTTCATTCTTAAACGGATAGTTAAGCCGAAAGGACTATCCAAACTCTAGAGGATATGCTTAAGGCTTGTGTTTAGGAGTTTTAAGGGTAGTTGGGATGAACATCTTCCACTTATTCCGTTTGTTACAATAATAGCTACCACTCGAACCATTGGCATGGCTCCCTTTGAAGCTTTTATGTTAGGCCTTATAGATACTCGGTAGGGTGGATTTGTGAAACGACCCCAAATAGTGCCCAAAAATATGCCCCAAAAGTACACAAGATCATAATTTACGTATATCTCAAAATCTATGCATGATATCGAAAATCCAACTTCATATTGTTATTAGGGGGAAAATTGAGTGAGGAATGGGTCTAACCCCAATTTTTAAGTAACCATATCAAAATTTGAAAATCCAAAAATTTCCTTATCCAATGTTAATCCGAGCCCCTGGGGCAACATGTCCAGGGCACAGATTAATGTTAAGTTTGCCTAATTTTTATGTTTGGTCTGAGGCTTTTAGGTCTTTGGCCTAAGCCTCCCCATGCGTTAAAATACCTATACATGGTCATTTTTTTAACCTCATATCTTACAAGACATTCCCCAGTTCTCTCTCAAAAACATAGACAAATATTTCACTTAAAATTCAAGCGCCAAAACTCATTCCAGGTCTTAAGGAATTCACTCAAGCTTCAAGTTTCCATTCAAATCTTCTTCAAGAAATTCTCCAAAGTTAAGGTATGTGGGTTTCAACGATTGGCTCCTTTCACCGATGGTACCGAAGCTTCTTTTTTACATAAATTTGATGTTTCTAAGTTGATTTACTTATGGGTCTTACTTACTATGAATTTGACTTTGAACTATGTTGGGGTTTCATAAAAGGGTGACTGTTTAAGCATGTTTTTGGCTTTGAATCAATGATCTGTCTTGAGATTTGATGAAGAGTTTTAGTGTATATTGCATTAGAGTGTTACCAAGTATTGGTAGGTTGATTTACTTCAAGTTTTATTGCATGATTTCACTCTTGAATTGCATGGTTTTACATTAGCATGACATACCCATCAAATATTTGATCAAATGTCCGGTTTAGAGTTCTTGAACTATTGATGATCGCATGGCCTATAACTTGAATGACTTTATGATGAAGAAAGAAAGGTATATATGTGTTGTTTTCATGAGAAGTATCTTATAGTATTGTAAGTTGACCACGCCTAGTTGAGGAGGTGATGGCTCATTCACCATAGATGGTAGGGTGAGACAACTATCAATCAATTAAGGGGTTGATACCTCAATAACCATGGGTGGTAAGGTGAGACAACCATCAACTAATTGAGGAGTTGGTACCTCAATCACCATGGATGGTAGGGTGAGACAGCCATTAACCAATTAAGGGGTTGATACCTCAATTACTACGGATGGTAGGGTGAGACAACCATCAACCAATTGAGTGGTTGATACCTCAATCACCATGGAAGGTAGGGTGTGACAATACATCATAATGTTGGTCTCTTCTTACATGTGTAATATGTTCTATATAAGCATGTTTTACTTCAAGCATTATTCATACATATCATAATGTTATTATGCTATCCATTGCTTATGATATTGCATTTTGCATATATTGCCTATCTCTTGTTGCATTGTATCCTACATACTTAGTATATTCAAATGTACTAATGCATAATTTATGCACACATGATTTTACCATGTAGGAATCTGAGCTCCTCAAGACCATCCTCATCCTCCCTTTGGCTAGTACTATCTTTTCAAAGTAAGTTTGGTGTGTCATCAACTCTAGGGATGACATCTCTTATTCTTAAGCTATGTAAAGACTCTTATTATCTAATTGTATGCCATTGACTATGAGGGTGAGTCCAGAAAGTTGTCTTGGCCCTTGCACCTATCTATGTATTAGAGGTGTTGTTGGAACCTTATGATATATTAATTCTATGCTATTGGCTTATTATGATCCTATGTTATTGATAATGTTGCTTAGTCCTTTATTCCCTATTTTACTATCTCTTATTATTGTTTTATCACTTCCATGACCAAGGATATGTAATTATATGCTAAGAGGCTTGTTTGGGATCCCTTTGGGTTCCCCATTTGCTATTTCACTTCTAGGCCCTAGGCTTGGGTTGTGACAGTTTGATGTGGGGTAGATGGCTTTGTTAGTCTTAGCTTTGGTTATGTCAGCCTTGAAAAAGGTGAGGTTGATAAGATAGGGGTAGAAGATGGCCTACAGTATACAAAAGTCCTATTCCGATGTGAGAAGAAGAGATCTTGAGTTTAAGGTTGGTGATTGGGTTTACTTAAAAGTCTCACCCATGAAGGGTGTGATATGGTTTGGCAAGAAAGGTAAATTGAGCCTAAAGTTTGTGGGGCCATATAGAATTTTGATGAGGGTTGGTAAGGTTGTATATGAATTGGAGTTAACTATTGAGATAAATATGGTTTATCTGATTTTCCATCTGTCTATGTTGAGGAAGTGTGTGGGTGACCCAAGTGCTATAGTTCACATAGAGGTTATGGGTGTTAAGGAAGATAATTTGAACTTTGAGGAGGTCCCTGTGGAGATATTAGATAGACAAGTGAAGAGATTGAGAAACAAAGATGTAGAATTGGGTTCCTTGGAGGAATCAACATGTTAAAAGTGCCACATAGGAAGCCGAGGTGGATATGAAAAAGTAATACCCATATCTCTTCCATTTTACTCAAATTGAAGGTAATAACGTAATTCCTATCTTTGATTTCAAGTCTTAAGTTTCAACCCTCATGTCATTTTGCATGCACTTATGTTTATGTTAACAAGTTTATGGTGATTTTGATATTAATGTTGAGACATTTTTAAAATGATGTTTAAGTGTATTTGTTGCATTCATGTCGTGCTGAAATCTTTATAGTTACTTCGATAATAAATGTTCCTTTGACATTCATGGACGAAGTTTTCCAAGGGGGAGATATTGAAACACTCTTCCTGTGCTTTGAAATGCCTTATAATCGTAATTTTCTTATATCTCAAAATCCGTGCATGATTTCAAAAATCCAACTTCATATACTTGATCAGAAAGAAAAATTAAGTGGGAAATGGGTATAACCTAGATTTTATAAGACCCATAGTGAAAAATAAATTTTACTAATTTTCAAATTCTAGTGTCTTTCCACGCCTTGGCTGCGATGTGCCTGAGGCGCGAACTAGTATAAGTTGGCCTTTTTTTTGGGTCTGTGTCACGCCAATTATGCGTAGTGTAAGTTTTACCTTAGTTTTCTCATTTTGTCCAAGGGAATTGGGGTAATATCACCATTCCAATTAAATATCAAATCTTCTATACTTAGCCAATTTTCAACTCGATAACTCATAAAACTCTCCCTGAAACCACTCCAATACTCTATCCAAGGATTTCAAGCTTAATTTTGGAACTCAAGAACCCATCTCAAGCTTCAATCCTCCTTTAAGTTCATCTCAAGAAATTCAAGGTTTAAGGTATATGGGTGTTCATCCATGGGTCCTTTCGCACATGGAGTCCAACCTTCTCTTTTTATAAAAATTGCATGTTTTCAAGTTGTATAAACTATGCATATCTTTTCTTATGAAAGATGAATATAAATTATGTTGGGGTTGTATTATGTATTGATTTATTATGCATGAATATCTATTTGATGCTTATTCCATGAATTGGTTTTGTCTATTAACACTATGTATGATTTGAGCTATGAAACTATGAGCTATTAAGAGCTTTTGTGATGGATTTCAAGATACCCTAAATGAGAGTTTTACTATATTATTGGTGGATTGATTTGCATTAAGTTCATTAATCGTGTTTTACTCTTGAATAGCATGATTTTGAACAAATATCATGAACCCACCAAGTTTGTGATGAAATTACATGACAAGAATTCTCAAGTTTGATGATCTATTGCATGATTTACAAGTCAAGTGATCTCATGATGATTAAGGGCTTTCAAGCATTTATTGAATTCATGAAATGTATCTATGATTTTACAAGTATCAAGTTGAGTCCTATTTTAAGATTTTTACCTCTTCTAAGCGATTCATGTCAAAGCAAGGGATCATGTATGATTGTTATCAACTCTTATGTTCACGTTAGGCTTACTAGTAGAGGTCAAGCATGTTGAAAAGCTACTCTTGTCATGTTATCATGTCTCTTACAAGTTACTCATGTTATTATTAAAGTATGATTATTTCAAGTATTCTGTTAGATTATACTTAGCACCAATTGACAATTAAGATGGGGGCTCAACTCAAGGGGTCCTTATATAAAGTCTCTAGTCTCTAAGCTATGTGCCGCCATAGGATTATATATTTACCCTTTCTATACTAATGGCTCCATCTAGTTCATGGCAAGTAGACCATACTTCGCCAGGGGGTATCATGCCCGTCCTTCTGTACCGAGAGGGTGTCCTGCCTTGGATTCCATGTTATAGCACTTGGTCTATGTCGGTTGAGATCTCTTCCCATCTATCTATGATATATAATGCAAGTTAAATAATTTACTAACATGTTTTATTACAAGCATTGATCATGCATGTCATGTTGAGTTATAATTATGCACTTTGAATATTTTCGCTTATGTCTTTTATTACATTACACTCCGCATACTTAGTACATTCAAATATACTAAAGCATACTCTATGTCTACATGATATTACCATGTAGGGACCGAAGATCCTTTTGATCATACCCCTCCACATGGCTTGTTTGATACTTCGAAGAAAGCTTTAGTAAATCCTCCACTCCAAGGACAATGTTTATGTCACACATGCTATGATGAGACTTGTTTTATCTTGAACACTTGTTTTCATAAGGGTGAGCCCCAGGGAAGTGCCTTGGCCCCTGCTCCATTCTAGTAGAGGTGTTGTTGGAAACTAAGTTTGTACATGCTTTAGAGCTTGACACTTCTTATTTTCCTATATTTGTGAAAGACTTCGCTTATTCCTACTTCCCTTTTATACTTGACTCTTGCTGATGTTTAATTTCATTTTTGCAACTAAGGATATGTACAAGATATGCTAAGAGGCTTGTTTGGGTTGTCTTCAGATTCCCCATTCGCTATGTCACGTCAGGCCCTAGGCTTGGGTCATGACTGTTAACATCTAGTTTTCCTCCCTGTTGACTTTATTACCTTCTTCCTTTCTTAGTACACCACCACCTGGGCCTGACCAAAATTATTCCATAGCTTCTCATAGCATAAATACCAGTTTCCATTATAAGGTTGTGCCCAAACCTAATATGAATTCTACTTTGAGTTGTCATATTAATCATAATGGTAGCTCTGCATCTCTGCTTCCATCACCTCCATCTCCATCTCCAACACCATCCACAACTAGCATATATAGGTCAAATATTGGAGTTTTTGTGCTTGTATCACCATCTATTAATACTACTACCGCACTAGCTCGTTCAAGGAATCAAAATGTTAGAGAAGTTAGAGAATATGATGTGTTCGGCAGGTTAATTTTTACATTAATCAACTTTAATATAGGTTTGAACCATCGTAATGCATTTTCAGAATCTTTTCAACCATTCTTCAATGGCGCTTAGGGTAGATGGAAAGATTCTTTTTATATCAGGTAACAAATATGGAATCACTTTAGGGTATAAATAACATTTATTTTCATATTAGTTGTCAAATATAATTTTTTTACTCTAATGATATTATTTATTATGTAGACAAAGTGTACTTGGTTACCATGTCACGAGAACAAAATAAATTCCATTTATAATAAGAAAGCTCATATATGAGTTACAAATATGTTGTTTGAAATTTGGAAAAATAATGAGAAGCCTGATTGGTATGAGAAGAAGTATGCGTTAAAGTTTTTGAGCAATGAAACACTCCTGAATTTTAAAGAAAGTGTAAGCAAGCAAGTCAGCTTCAGCCATCGTAAAAGTTGGCTCTTTACACATTGGAGGTTCTATGCATTTTGCAGGCCATCGACGAAAAATAGTAATTTTTAGATTTATCTTTGTTATTTTTAACTAAATGAAGTTGAATTTTATTTGAATCTTATTTATTAATTTTGCAGACAAAGTTAAAAGGTGAAGAGGCCTCAATTGTTGAGGTATTTGAGGAGACACATAAGGAAAAAAAATAAGGATAGTATAAGGGGTGAATCGGTAAAGCAATGTGCAAAGGAAACATTTGTAAGTTAGACCTTGCTGCTTCAACTGTTAAAGCTTAGTCCTTCCAAATCACTTCTATATCATGTTTCCCTTTTTACTTAGTTTTCTAGTAGAACCATTTATTTTAAAACAATAAATGAGTTCGATACAATTCAACAAAATCTTATAAATGTCCAAAATAGAAATGATTTATGAATTTAGTATTTTACCTTGACTACTCACATTAAAAGCTGGATCTCATTGAGACTTTGTACTTTCCTTCAAGAGAACCAGGTGTCACGGCCCAAGATTAAGGCCTAGATATGACACGGTGAATGAGGAACCCAAAGGGACCCCAATCAAGCCTCTTAATTTATTATTACACATCTTTGGTAGCGAAAGCATTAAAACAACAATAAAAGATAGTAAAAAGGGAACGTGGGGCTAAGAGACATCTTTCATATCATAAAACATCATAAAGTCAAAGAGGTCAAGGGTTATAGGATCATTACATAACTTGTCCAAAAACACCTCTAAACATTAAACTTAGTAGAGGCCAAGACAAGCAACTGGGCTCACCCTCATAGTTAAAGTATACACTAAAGGAAAAAAAAGTCTATACATAGCATAAAATAAGAGAAGTATATCCTCAAATTTGAGGACTCACTTACTTGCTTTGAGAGATATCACACTAGCCATGTGGATGAGGAGGATGATCAAGTAGGGCTCCAGTTCCTACATGGTAACATCATGTAGGCATAAAGTATGCATTAGTATATTTAAATATACTAAGTATGTAGGATGCAATGCAACAAGAGTATGCAACATAGTCAAAATGCATAATGATAAGCAATAGATAGCATAATAGCAATATTTCATGTATGATAAATGCTTAAGTAAATCATGCTTATATATGGAACATATTACATGTATTGGAATAGACCAGCATCATAGACCAAGCAACTTAGTACTTGGAATCTAAGGTAGACCACCACTTAGTAGTGATTGAGGAATCAACCCCTCAATTGGTTAATGGACATGAGCACACTCTATCGGAAGTGATTGAGGTATCAATGCCTCAATCGGTTGATGGTATACCACCCTATCTGAGATGATTGAGGTATAAATCCCTCAATTGGTTGATGGCTTACCACCCCCATCCGAGATGATTGAGGTATCAACCCCTCAATTGGTTGATGGCTTACCACCCCCATCCAAGATGATTGAGGTATCAACCCCTCAATTGGCTATGGTCAACTCACAAAATAATAGATACTTCTAATGAAATCAACAAATATATAACATCCTTTCATCATCATTAAGTCACTTAACTCATATACCAAGAATTAGACCTACAACAACTCAAGATACATTAATTGGAAATTTCATGAAATACTTGGTGGCTGTTCACTGCTAGTGTAAAACGATATAATTCAAGAGTGAAATCATGCAATAAAAACTTAATGTACAACCATCCATCAACACTCGGTAATATCCTCATGTAACATATCAAAACCCTTCATAAAATCTCAAGATAGATCTAAGATTCATAGCTCAAAACATGCTTAAATAGTCATACTTTCAAAAATCCCTAACATGGTTCATAGTCAAATTCATAATAAAAGACCCATAAGTAAAATCAACTTAGCAAAATGCAAATTATGTGAAAGGACAGCTTGGGCACCATGGGTGAAAGGACCTAATGGTTGAAACTAACATACCTTGACTTTAGAGAATCCTTGATGAAGATTGAAAATGGAGACTTAAAACTTAAGTGGAATCCTTAAGATTCGAATGAGTTTTGGGACTTGCAATTTTGGGTGAGATATAAGTCTAAGTGTTTGAGAGAGTATTGGGGAGTATTATATGATATGAAGGTAAAATATTGCTAAGTATAGGTACTTTCATGCATAGGAAGAATTAGACCCAAGACCCAAATATCTTGGACCGAAAAATAAAATTGGCAAATTTTTAACATTGGTCCACGCCCCAACCGCGTCGTGCCAAGGGCGTGGATCAATAGTGGATAAAAAAATTATGATATAGAAATTATGATTCATTTTCTCTGAAATTAGGTTTAGACCCATCTCCCGCTCAATGTTTCCTCTTGATAAAGAATATGAAGTCAAATTTTTAATATCGCGCACTAATTTTGAGATATATGGAGATTACGATTTTGGGCAATTCTGAATGCATTTTTGGGAACTTTTTGGGATCTTTTTAATATCTCCCCCTTGGTAACATTCATACCCAAATGTCAAAAAAATAGACATAAGAAGAGTAATCATGAAGAAATCAGACCCAACAAAAATGCAACAATACACTTAAACACCCTTTTCAAAAATCTCAACATAAGTATTAAAATCACCATGAACTTTGTCAATACAACCAAGAATGCATGCAAATGACAAAGGGTTGAAACATAAGACTTAAAATCATATAGGTTACTTAGAGTTAGTACCTTGGGCTTGAGTAGAATGGAAAATCTAGGGAATCGCTTTTATATGTCCGCTTCGGCCTCCCATGTAGCACTTTCGACTTGTTGATTCCTCTAAAAGACCTTAACTGAAGCAACACTATTGTTCCTCAACCTCCTCTCTTTTCTATCTAAGATCTTTGATACCACCTCTTCATAAGTCAAGTTATTCTCAACAACCCCCATAACATCCAATGGGACAATATCGTTTGAATCACACACAGTTCCTCAACATAGATACATGAAACACCGGATGAACCAAGTCTATTTCACTAGGCAACTCCACCTCATAGTCCACCTTACCAATACTCCTCATCACCCTATAAGGACCAACAAATCTTAGACTTAATTTACCATTCTTAACAAAATGAACCACACCCTTCATGGTGACACCTTTAATAGACCTAATCACCTACTTTAAATTCAAGCTCTCTTCTTCTCACATTGGTATAAGACTTTTGATGACTTTGGGCTGTTTTCAACCTTTATTTAATAAACCTTACTTTATCCATACCCTCCATAACCAGATTCGGTTCCAACAAAGCCATTTCTCCCACTTCAAATCACTTATTCGGTGATCTACAATGTCTACCATATACTAGAATGATAGCTATTCTTGTAGGCAAACTCAATCAATAGAATATGATAAAGCCAACTACCTTTAAACTCTAAAATATAAGCCCTAAGCATATCCTCAAGAGTTTAGATAGTTCTTTCAGCTTGGCCATCCATTTGAGGGTGAAAGGTCGTACTAAGCTTTACCTTGGTTCCAAGATATCTTTGGAAGGACCTCCAAAAATGTGAAGTGAATTCAGCACCATGATCTAAATATGATATGCAAGGATACCCCATACAATCTGGCCAACTCATGAATGTAGAATTTATCATATTCTTTGACCCCATAAGTAGTCTTAACCGATAGGAAATGAGCCAACTTTGTCATCCTATCAACCACAACCCAAATAGAATCAAAACCCTTCCTAGTCTTAGGTAACCTAACTAGAAAGTCCATGTTAATTTCCTCCCACTTCCAAGTAGTAATCTCTATGTATTGGGTTAGGCCACTCAGCCATTTGTGTTTGGCTTTGACTTGTTGGAAACTATGACAATCGGATACAAATTTGGCTATGTATTTCTTCATGCCTCCCCACCAAAACAAATCCCTCAAATCTCTATACATCTTGCTAGGATCGAGGTGAATAGAATTGGAAGAATGATGAGCCTCATCAAGAATCTTCTCTCTCAAGTGATCAATACTAGGCACACATAACCTACCTTGGTACTGAAGGGCCCCATCACCCTCTTGGTAATGCCCTCATGTAACATTCATCAAAACCCTTCACCAAATCTTAATACAAATCTAAGATTCATAGCTCAAAACATACTTAGACAATTACACTTTCACAATTTCCAACATAGTTCATAGACAAATTCATAATAGAAGACCCATAAGTAAAATCAACTTAGAAATATGTAAATTAGGTGAAAGGAAAGATTGGACACCATGGGTTAAAGGACCTAATGGTTGAAACCCACATACCTTAACTTTGGGGAATCCTTGATAATGATTTGAAATGAAGATTTGAAGCTTGAGTGGAATCCTTAAGACCTAGATGAGTTTTAGGACTTGAAATTCAGGGTGAAATATTATTCTAAGTGTTTAAAATAGTATTGGGGAATTCTAATATGATATAAAGGTAAATTATGGCTAAGTATAGGTATTTTCATGTATATGAAGACTTAGGACCAAGGCCCAAAAGCATTGGACCGAACAACAAAACGAGCAACTTTTTAACATTGGTCCGCATGCTAGCTGCGTAGCACCAAAGGCGCGAATTAACACTGGGAAAGGAAAATTTTGAATTTTGAAATTGTGATTTGTTTGTTCTAAAATCAGGGTTAAACCCATTTTACACTCAATTTTCCCCCTGATTAAGGATATAATGTCGGATTTTTGATATCACGTATGGATTTTGAGATGTATGGAAATTACGATTTTAGGCATTCCTGAGGTACATTTTTGGGCAATTTTTGGGGTCATTTCACCAAGTTCTTTATTTTATAGTAACTTAGACCCTGTTTTTTAATTGTACTAGTGCCACACTTCTGTATTACTCAAAGTATATGTATTTATAGAAGATCCATTGGTACAAGATTTGTTTCCCCTTTTCATACATTGTCACATTACCAAGAAGAGAACATCCATCTTGTTTGCACCAATAATGCTCAACTTTACAATCTTTTTGTAGGAAAAAAAAGAAAATTTTTAACTTTTTCTTCTTTTGTGTTCTTGAGGGAAGGAAAACACTATCCAATCATTTCATAGATTATACTGATATCAACACATAAGTCGAAGAATAGTAACAACAAAAGGATAAATATCCTATACTAGTAAACATACTTATTTTTTGTTTTAAAAAACTTGATTTTTGTGGTTTTGACTTATCACTTTTCTGAGATCAAAATTTCTTTTCATCTAATATACTTTGATTTGGGAAAATTTTGAGACTTAAGATAGTATAATTTTCAAACATTGAGTTCTGTCATTTTAAAAACTTTAGAGCTTTCTGTTGGAAGGGCAAATTTTAATTAGTCTTGGCGAACTGGTGGAATTCATTTATACAATATTTTAGGTTGAATCTTAAAAGAAAACCTTAGACGAATGACATTAAACGCAGTCTACTTTTGAGGCTGGTTCCATAACCCAATTATCACGTAATGATATTTCAATAATATGGACAAACGCAGCAGGAGGTAAAAAGAAAGGTACCGTTATGGGCTTGGAGTACAACTTTCCTTATGTAACCCATCACCATTGTTGTTTGGTACTTCAACTTTTCAAACATTGGAAAAATTGGAAAAAATGCGAAGAAAAATTGCAAAGCTAGCAGAACAAATTCAAACATCTGAAGCTAACTTTGAAAAAGTGCAGAAGTTCATGGAGGAACATATGGCTGAATTTGATTCAGAAGAGGTTGACTTTGATGAAGAGTAGATTGTGTTCTGATTGTTAAGATATTTCCTTGGAGATTTAAACTTGTTTTAAATTCTTGACTATCATTTTGAATTACAATTGAGTACTGATTAGACTTGATTTTGATGATGCTTGAACTTTTAAACTCAATTCTATTGAATGAAGTTTGAATGTTTAGGACTTATTTGATACTATTGAATTTTTATGGATGAATGGTAGTTAATTAAGGTGATATACCAAATAAATAATATTTTTTATTATTTAAATGTAGCTATTTTCTACTACAATAATAAGCAATGTTATATAAATGACTACAATAATCGAAAAAATTCTTAAATAGTTAATAAATTAATTATTTATACCGACTGTAGTGTCCGACTTAAATGGTTAATAAATAATCTATATATACTGACTACAGTAATTGAAATTTATATTAATTAATTATTACGACAACAGTAGTCGATTTTGTTTTTAATTAATAAATTATTATTTTAGTAGTATTCCAGCTACTGTGGTAGGCAATGTTGATACTTTATTGGTCACGTCCTCATTTATATATTGTGACTACTGTAGTTAGTAAATAGTTTTCGACGTTAAATTTGTTGACTACAGAAAAACAGTCGAAAAGTCATCAAAAAACATCATTTTTTGACTACTTTTGTAGTCAGTAAATGACTGAATTCTAGTAGTGGAAGTCACCTCCATGATAGTCAACACATTAGATAGTTCATCAATGGAGTCTTGGGCATCCTCATCAGCCTTTGACCCGTAAAACTCTGAAGGATTCATTCGGGTGAAATCTCTCACCCTAGTAGCCAGAGTGGAAGCATGACGAGGAGGATTGGCTTGCCTAGCCTGGCCGATCACCACTTAGGCAAGAATGGAAAAGGCAGTTCAAGATTTATCCTTAGTAATTATCTCTCCCCTAGGCTTTTGAGGGACTTGGTTCTCATTGATTGGGAGCTACATTGTTAGAGGGGCTCTTCATAGAGGCGTCTTTTGTAAGGTATCAAGGCTATCATCAAAGTTATGAAGTCTTAAAACATGGTTCATAGCACGACATAAGACATAAAGAAGTGAGACAATTCCTAAAATGCCATCATAGCCTCCCTCTAATAGGTATGGTTCACATCATATTGACAAATAAGACTCTACTCGATGTAGCATGTTAGACTTTGAGGATAATTTATAAACCTAGTTCTCCAATACCAAAGTTGTCACTACTTAGGCCTAGGGCCTAGGGCCTAGGTCCTAGGAGTGACATGGCAAATAGGAATTCGAGAGTTTGCAAATAAGCTTCATAGCATCTATATATACATCATTAGTTAAGCAGTTCCTTGTAAGGAAATAAATAGATTGTTCTAAGGGACGATAAAGTATGAACCATGCTATAGGAATGTCAAAGGGATAGGGATTAGTATGACTACATAGCACATAACACGTAAGTACTAAAGGGCAGTAATATGGCTCATGCTACAGGGATATAAGGGATTAGGACTTTTTACATTTCCATATTCATCGAGATTATATCATCATTAATAGATATCTATAAACAAAATATCCATAAGCAAGTAGCATATCATAACACAAATATATAGTTTACATGTTATCAGATGATGCCTCTAACTCATTGAATAGGATGGGGCCCAATACATGTCCGACGTTCACCCTTAAAGTTAGGACATAAGAGAAAGTAGCATAATAGGTAAATAGAAGGTGCCTTGTCTTTGGATGATAGGACTCACCACAAGTAACTCTTACAATCCAAGCTAACTGTCAAGAGGTGGATAAAAATAATCTTTGATCCCTACATGGTTAGATCATGTAGGCAAAGAGTATGTGTTAGTATATTTGAATGTACTAAGTATGTGGGCATGCAATGTATATGAACTCATTAAACCTATATTCCATGTTAGATGACAAGGGCACATATATAGAAAGAAGTATTTATACAAGAAAGAGTAATATATCAATATGCCATGAAATCTATGATGCATGCAATGCCATAATATTTCAACATAGTGGAAATGTGACCACAACCGGCATATAAGAAACCAAGTAAGCTATTACTTGGAATTTTGATGTACACCCTACATTAAAGAAAAGGTAGTCTGCCTACAAAATATATTCCATAATTATCCTAATGGACCTCCTATTTCAGAAAAGTAATCTCACCTTATGGGACATACCATTTGGGTAATGATTTTTCGTGCATAACATAATCATCCACAAAAGGGCACAAATGAACCTATGTTTGGCATATAGTTAATGAGAAAGAGTAAGGGCCCATGGGATGCCCCCTTACAATCCCATTGAGTGTTAAGTCATCATCCCATAGGAATATATATACATATACGTGCTTTTAAAATGAGAATAAGACCTTTCTAATCATAACAATGCATACTTAGGCTTAAGAGTTGAATCATACTTCAGTTCATGCATACTTGGGCTAGAAAGCCAAATCATACTTCATGTCATACTTTCATGCATAGGAGTAGATCATTCATGCTTGTACATGTTGGTGTAAACACTTAAAATTTCTCAAATAGCCATATCATAGAGATTATGTGATCACATATCATGCCATAACTATAGCTATCTTACAACAATAATCATAAACATAATTGGGTCTTAACCCACTTCATAAACTTCATGAAAATCAATGTTTATATATGCATATGCCATGAATAGTTAGAGAATAGCATGATCAATAGATATTCATACTTAAAATAATAATACAATATGAACCAGCTAATCCATGAAAAAAATCCACATTTAAACCATACTAGAGATTACACATGCCTAAATTCAACATTTAAAGGGACATGCAGATTCAAACCTTCATAATATCAATGTAATTCAACATATTAGGGCTTAAACAACTTTGTAAACATTAATTAAATACAACCTGATCTCAATAAAATCAAATCAGCATTAATTTAAAAGACTCATATTCAAAGTAAGCTGAAATTTCAAAAATCAATGATTAAAAAGTGTTTGGGACATTCATGGTTGAAAGGGACTATGAATCTATCCCACATACCTTAGATAACATAGAGGAAAGAAGAATAAATTAAATAGAGAATAAGAACCTTCTTGAGATCTAAGTTAAATCTCCAATGACACACTAGAGAGGAGTTTTAGAAGAGAGAATTTGAATATTCTAAGTGTAATGAATGAATTTGAATAAGAATAGACGAGTATATGTCTTTTCAGGGGTTTAGGAAATCACAAAAATTGTGAGAATATCATTAATGAATTAGCTTTAGAAATAGTCTAGCTGGCCGATGAAAAACTACCACGACCCATACAACTTAGCACAAACCATACAAGTGTCTGTGGTAAGGGTCTTCGGACGCTTAGCCAAATTTTAAAACTAAGTACATTTCCATTAATGGTTCACCGTCCATACAAAGGTGCACTGATCATATAACAGTCCATAAAAATGTCCTAAATTTCGAGATGATAATTTTTATACTTAGAACCATATTTTATGGTATGGGCTTCACGACACACCTCACAACGGCTCATGTTGAGGACCACGAGACCCCATATGACTTATGGAATAGATTGTGCAAGGGAAATGCGGCGTCTGCCTTAGCAAATTCTTGGCTAGAAGGCTAGGTCACCTTCCAAGGGCCCCTTCCGCGGCTAGTAATGAGGAGCTTGGCTCATTGGAGGGCCACCAAGCCTCAAATCCTTTCTTGAGACACACAAAGCCATGCATAAGCATTCGCCATGGGGCACACATATTTGAAAACTTGACTTAAGCATCAATAATGTCTCATGAGATCCAGGTCCTTACACTTATGATTATTAAATATGGTGAAGTGAAAATTCTTACCAAAAGTTAGATCCCTTATGGTAAGGACAATTCTCACATATTGGATCTAAAGTTAGATGAGTTACTCTATATATGATAATGATGTTATGGTTTTAAGCTTATGAATAAATATGGTTATGCATATATTATCATAAGTATTCTGTGGGAATGACTTAACACCAAACAGGGCATTGAAGTGGGATTTAGTAAATGAATCTAATGTAGCGTATACTAAACCTCCTTTATGAAGTTAAAGTGGCCATTGTCATACTATATAACCTAACTGAGGTTAGGGTCGATCCCACAGGAAATATGATAGACTTAGAGTATTTTCGAGCAATTCAAGTTAATTAACATACTTATCTCCCCAGGGGAGGTTTAAAAGATTGCCGAAAAAATCCTGAACTAAGACAAGTGTGTGAAACTAGTAAGAAACGTAACTACAGTATTTTGTTCCCCATGCTTCCCTAACTTGGTATTACAAGATAATCGCATTCTTTTCTAGTGTGTAGCATGCAAAATGGTAAGTTAAGTTTACCAAACTCTTTAATCCAGGCGAGAGGTAAATTTCACTGCATGATTTGATTCGTCCCTCTAGTGTGACATTTACTAACACTTACCTACTGTTCCAACACCACCTCCCTTTAGTCATGTTTGGTTGATTTGATAAGAAAACATCAATCGAATCCTATTAATTAATTTTTTTCCTATTCATTACTACCTTGATCTAGTAAGTAACATTAGGCGAGTTCTAACATTGGCCACCATTAAAAAACATTTATAACAAAAAGAATTAATTAATATATACATGCACATTTTACAATAATTATGAATTATCTGGTTTTACCTTATTAGTTCTTCATCGTTCCCACAACCTTATTGGTGGATTTAACTACTCATATTCATTGTAGATGCAAGAATCATGATATAGAATAAATTAATTAAGCACTTATAGCTATTAAATTAAGAATAAGAAATCCAAGCACTTCAACGGAAATCACAAAGTATGAATTAAGATCACAAAATATTGTTTCTAAGTGTTTCACAATTTTCTCCTACATTCTCTATTGTTCCTTATTTGTTGTCTACTAAAAATAACCTTCAAAACCTATTTAGATTGTTTAAAATATAAAACCAAATCAAAGTAGGAGAACTAGATTTGACAAGCACTATGAGCATCTCTATGGTCCCTATAAAGTTTTAGGGCCCGTAATCGGAGCTTTCGTGGACTTTATCTTCAATCCTAGGTTTGAATTTTATGAGACATTTCTACAAGCCATATTTAGACTTATGGTCCATATATGGTTTCATTTGATGATTTTTCATCCACTTCCCACATTCTGATCCTCAGGATATGGCTTCATCTATGACTCGTGCTTCACTCTATGGCTCGTCTGTATATTCGTAGATTCAACGTCAGAAAATCACCCCTTCTTTTGCTATAAAACCAACTCTACGACACATGGAAACTTCCACTGCCATAAAGGGTGTCATAGAGTAGCAAAAAATGTCTGCATCAGCACACTTAGCACAAAATCATGCCAAATCTTGTAATCCTGCAAAACAAACACAAAAACATGTCAAATATACTAACGTCTCCTTGACAACACACAAAATATCAAGTTTTAAGCATTAAAAGTGATGTATTTTGATAGCACACCAACACCCTCAACTTAATGTTGTTACTTGTCCTTAAGCAACTTAATCAATCTACATAAGCAGTATAATAACACACACACCTCAATCTAATGACACACATTATATCAAACTCAAACACAGATACCCACAACAATGATGACTGTATATTAGATAGTTATCAAGCAAACTAATGTAGCTCAATACTTGCTACAGGGCAACTATGACAAGCAAGAAAATCAACTATAAGCAACAATCACTGAATGAGTCTAAAATCAATAGTGCAATGCAAGTGCCCTCACAGAAAGATGTCCCATATCCCACTCATGATGATATTTTTAAATTTCAACGCTTGGTACTACACAAATCACTCACTCTCACAAAATATATTCAAATACTATGATCAGTACCATATGCTTACCCCTATACTTATGACTATAACCTTCAACTACTTGGACTAGGATCACAATAGGACTTTATTGGCTTGTAATGTAGGCTCAGAGGGCTTTAGTATGATGTTTTGAGAATATACTGACTAAAGGCTCTCCTTTACACTATGTTTTTCTACATGTTTTCCCTACCAACACTATCATTTTTTAACTCATTCTCCCTTTCTCCTATTCCAAGCTTGTTTGGGTGCCTTATTCTCATTTTTAGCTCATTGTCCTTTTGTTTTCACATCATTTTTTCTCTTTATCTCATTGATTAGGCATCTACTCATTTTTCTTGTATCCAGGGCATATTTATATCATTTTTTTCATATATCACTAGCTTTCACCTTGTTTTATGTGATTATTCTTACACCAACCACTCTCAACTTAGGATTTTGGCCTAAGTCGAGGTGCATAATATCCAACCTATGAGCCAGCACCACTTTTGATAGCCACCCTCAACTTAAAATTTTTTGCCTCTATCCCAGTGCAGAATATCAAGGATGGACTAAGGCCAATTTCAAAATTTTAATTTTAACAAGGCTAGGAAACTTAGGTTCTTACAGAGAAAAGGGTACATGCAAGGCTCAAACATTAGGATCAAAGGACACTTTACATAATTGGTTGGTTATTTAGGTTAAGTGGGCTAATGTGAACAATGGTCTAAGATACTTTCCTAATCAACTGACCTACAGTCTAAGTCATAGTAACAGGGCCAGTTCATAATTAAAACATAATATAAAAATGTAGCAAAGAAAGCTCACACACATATGACACCGATTGCTAATAACAAAGACTCACAAATCATGCTTTTCATCATAATTCAACCTGACTTATTAGAACAAATATTGCTAAACAATCAAACATGCATGCTTGCTATCAGGACTAACTAACAAAATTTTGGGTGGGTATCATTTTTATCATTTTTATAATCAAAAACTAAAATATGCCATAGACTTCAATATTAAATATTACTAATACTACCTACACATCCTAAACATGCAAGTTCAACATAAAGTAAACATCCTTGGGGAAAAAGAACATAGATAAGAAGCCTCCTCAAATTCAAAATTTGGCATAGTTATAGGCCAAGGTTACTCAAACTTCACCAAGGCCTATAAATACCTTCACCCCATTGAAGAAGTTTGCATTGTCCTCAATGCACAAAATCTAATAATGAAGCACAAGGGTCAAAAAAGTACCTGGATGCCTAAGCTTTGATCTTTGGTTAAGTCTGACTACCGTCAACCTGCCTGGTGGTCTCTTCAGTGGTAGAGCTTATCCGGAGGGTCCAGTATCTATCACTTTCTCTAGCTTATGAGCTTGTTGAATCTCCTTATTCTACATCGAGCGTAGCCTGGCGAGCTCATAGAACTACTCTTGTATCATCCCTGCCTCTCATTTCACTCCCTCAAGGTCATTTGTGTGGGGTATTTTCCCTAAGAAATGGAGTGGTGTATCCTCTAGATCAAACAAATCTTCCATTATCTCTGTGGGATCGGCTGGTGAGAGCATAATCGATGCTATTTGTCTTGCTGTAATCCTGGCTCAGAGTTATTGAATCTCGTCTGAATGGCCATCATGTCTATAGGCTGTGCTGAGCTAAGGCTCTATTGTACCCATCTGTCAAATAAATCAATGCGACTATCCACAATATGAGCCTCTCCTAAAAGCCACCATCGCGAATGCTTATATGCAACCTCAGCCTCTGAAATGGCTTAGAGGATCCAGGTCAAATCTTCTATAATAATTGAGTCAGATAGTACTTAGTACGAGCTTGGCTCTTATGCCTTGGCTTGAATTGAAGTCAATGACACATAAACTATGCCAAGTGGTGTTATTAGTATGGGCACATCCTCTAGGGGGAATAGTAGTAGTAGTGGCAATAGGCCCCCTCTCCACATAAGTCTCTATCTATGAGGGCCTCTCAGCAGTGGGAGCAGCAGTGGTGGTAGAGATGGAGGCTAAGGCGGTGGCACTGCAGTGACACATCTCTAGCATTTGAGAACGGGGTGTAGGACTTGTTAGATGACCACCAATTCTTATCAGCCTTTAAAAGGCTGACATCTAAGTTCCACTGAACCTCAATCCATGAGTCCAAGTAATGTAGTGTATCCACCCACAACTCTATATAGTCTCTATATATCAAGTACGAGATAAGGATAGAAGTAGATCTCTTTAGGGCTGCCTTATGTATCTGCTAATTAATCAGCTAGGCGCAATCAATCTCATAGCTAGCCAAGATGCTTGCAACCAGTGTTGTATGGTCCAACATTAGTGTATTATCTACAAGTGCAATCCATGTCCATGATCTCACCGCAACCCAACAAAATTTGCCTATGAAGTTGAGGCCTTCACTATGGGCTTTACTAACGTAGATATCCACTCAAGGTCTAGACCCTGTTCTTTAATATGGTCAATAACCTACCTCATTATAGAGGAATTGTGAGTCCAGTTTCTCATTAAGGCCTTATCTCGAGTCTACCCTAATTTCCTATCGAACTCTGTTGTAAACCTAGGAGCTAGGAACTGTGGGACAAAAAGCATACGAGAGATAGTGCCTCTAAAATATCCATATGTACACCCCTCACCCTTGTATATATCAATTAGGGTTGAGTGAGGGGTTTCCTCCCAATTTGAAGAGAACCAAGAACTATGGCAGCGCATGATGCAAAGAACTCTCGAACCATGGCTAAGGAGTACTTCCCTGATGGTCGTACTTGTAGTGGAGCCTGTATATGGCGATGGTGTCCTAGAGGCCTAGGATACTATCCAACCCTAAGGTGATGATGTAGGGCTCCTCATATATAGAACGAGCTAGTCAGCCACGCTCGTTCTTCTATATGCCCTCCTAGTATATGGCCTGCATTCTCTCGATGCACCACTAGCTAGATCGAGTATCTAGAGGTAAGTCTGGTGCTCGAGGTACTACTGAAGACTCAAACTTTGATTCCTACCTGGATTTGGACTTGGACTCCTCTCTAGAAGGAGTTATATGGATAGAATTGCTATCCTTGTCGCCTTCCTCTTTAGACTGGGAGGGTGGACTGTGATAGCCTGAGGCTAGGGTTGCTTGGCCTATCGAGTAGTCATCTGTGTTTGTGGTCAATTAGCATCCAAATAAGGATGGCCTAGACATCAAGCTCCTCTACTGATCCAGTGACCTCAGAGTTACCCTGATCCTCTGAGGGCTCATCTCGTAGACACTATATTAAGGCCCATATTTCACTCTTTATTGCCTATGGGGCCATGGTACCTAAAATTAACACATTTAGCAAACATTATTAGCCCCACAAGTTGAGAAATAAATAATAAATACATCTCAAAACTGATGGCAGTTGAGCACAAGAAGGCTTGTTTACGGGCTACAGTGTAAAATATGAGCAGTAAAAGGCCTTCATAGATGGCAGTCTTCTGGGATTTTAACTACTAGAATTTCATTTATGAGACCAGGTATGACCCGTAAAATATATAGTAGATCATAGACTGAGTCATATATGGGATTCCAGACTTAATTTAGTACAGGCAAGGCCCTACGATACCTATCTATGAATAGTAGAATAAACTATGGCTCATAGAAGGTATCTTTTGAAATGACCTCAAAAAGTGCCTGAAAATATGCCTCATTAGTGTCAAGAATCATAATTTTCATATATCTCATATCTGTGCATTATTTCAAAAATTCAACTTTATATTCATGATCAGGGGCAAAATTGAGTGGGGAGTGGGTCTAAACCCCATTTTAGAACAATCATATAAGAAAATAATATTTTTAAAACTCAAATTCTATTGAGCACTACGCGCCCTCAGTGTGAGTTTGCTGGGGCACACCAGTGTGCATTTTGGGTGCTGTTATTTTTTTATGTTCGAGCCAAGACTTTTGGGTATTGGGCCTATGTATTCCTATGCGTGAAAATACATATACTTAGCCATATTTCACCCTTGAATCCCAATACTCACTTAAATACTTAGACTATTATTTTACTCAAAATCAATTGTTCAAATATCTTTAACATCTTAAGGATTTTACTCAAGCTTCAAGTCTCCATTTAATCTTCACCAACGAATTCTACAAAGTCAAGGTATGTGGGTTTCATTTATGGCTTCCCCTCACCCATGGAGTGTAAACTTACTTTTTACTTAAATTGCATGATTTAAGTTTATTTAATTATGCATCTTACTTAATATGAATTTAATTATGAAATATGTCGGGGTTTCATGTAATTGTGACTTTTTTAGCTTGTCTTGAGCTATTAATTTAAGATCTATTATGGGATTTGATGAAGGGTTTTGGTCTATATTGCTTGAGGATGTTACCAATTATTGTTGGATGGTTTCACATTGAATTTTCTTGTATGATTTCTTTCCTAAATTGCATGATTTTACACTAGCTCTATACACCCGCCAAGTGTTTAATAAAATATCCAGTTATGATTTCTTGAGGAATTAAAGGTCCAATGCATGTCTTATGAGTTGATTGACTTTATGATAATGAAAGGATGTGTATGATATTCTCCTATATAGTGTTGGAAATTGACCATTCCTACTCGGGGGTTAAGAGCCCGAGTAACCATGTCGAGGGGTTTGTACCTTGATAACCAATCAAGGGGTTTGAACCTTGATAATCAGGTTGAGAGGTTTGTACATCAATATCTAGGGGTAGTAGGGTGCGATGATCCACCAACAAATCAAGATGTTATACCTTGATAACCGGGTTGAGGCGTTAGTACCTTATTCAACAGGGGTGGTAGGGTGCGACTATCCACCAACCAATCAAAAGGTTTGTACCTTGGTAACTATGAGTTCTATAATGATAATCTCTTCTTACACATCTATTATGCTTTATGTAAGCATGTTTTACTTAAGCATCATTCATACATGCCATATGTTTATTATGCTATCTATTGCTTATCATTATGCATTTTGACTATGTTGCCTATCTCTTGTTACATTGCATCCTATGTACTTAGTACATTCAAACATGCTAACACATATTTTATGCCTACATGATGTTAACATGTAGGGACTAGAGCTCTAATTGATCCTCCTCCTCCACGTGGCTAGTACGATTTCTCTCAAGCTTATTGGTGAGTCCTCTATTCTGGGGATATTGATCTATGTTCTTATACTATGTATTGTGACTCTCTTTCTTTATTATATACTTTGACAACGAGGGTGAGCGCAATTGCTTGTATTGGACCCCGTTGAGTTCCATGTTCAGAGATATTGTTGGACAAGTTATCTAATTATGCTATGACCCTTTACTCTCTTGTTCTTGATGTTTCTGTTATGAAAGTTTTCCCTTAGTCCCTTTACCGATATTTCTAATCTATAAATGCCATTTACTTGATTTTGCGACTAATAATGTGTGATGATATATTAAGACACTTATTTAGGGTACCTTTGGGTTCCCCATTCGCCATGTCATGTCTAGGCCCTAAGCTTGCATCGTGACAAACTTGGTATCAGAGAACTAGATTGTTAATATTCCTTGACATCCAATATACTACGTCGATTATAGTGCTATTCATGGTTCTATCTGCTCCACAATAATGAGTAGGAGGCTGTTAGATGTTTTAGGAAATATTTTCCTTCTTCATATTCTAAGTCGTGCTATAGAGTTAAATTAAGGTTTTCCCTCTAATGATTGTTCTTTGCTATTCTAGATTATTTCTAACATAAGAGGAAGGATAGCTTGCACTCCTGAGGAATAATCGACTCATGGTAATCTCCGAGATACTATCACTTTGCTAGAACAAGTTGTGGCTAACCAAGCTAACCAAGAGGCACAAGCCCCTCATGCTCCTACACTAGCATCTCGAGTGAGGGATTTTATGAGGATGAAGCCACCGAAATTCTATAGGACTAAGTTAGATGAGGACCCTCAAGAGTTCATTGATGAGGTCTACAAGGTATTGGCTATCATGATTGTTAGATCAGAAGAGAAAGTAGAGTTGGCGGCCTGCCAACTAAAAGTAGTAGCACAAATATGGTTTAATCAATGGAAAGAGGAGAAAGGAATCAATAATGTGGTGCTTTGGGAGGAGTTCAAGGCAGCTTTTCTTAATTAGTTCTTCCCTTCTGAGCTTAGGAAGGCAAAGATAGTGGAGTTTATTAATTTGAGTTTAGGGTCTATGAGTGTGAGGGAGTATGCTCTCAAGTTAAATCAACCCTGTAAATATGCTCCCCACTTGGTTGCCGACCTGAGGTCTAGAATGAACAAGTTCATGATGGGTGTATCCAATTTAGTGAGTAAGGAATGGCGATCCGCTATGTTGATTAGTGACATGGATTTGTCCCATTTGATAACCTATGTTGAAAAACTGGAGGAGGAAAAGTTGAGGAAGAGGAGGATCAATTAGGCCAAGAGGGCCTATTTTGAGGGAAAGTTCCAAAGTCGAAAGGGTGTCCGGTTCCATCAAGGCCAAGGGTCTTCTCAAGATTCTAATATAGGGTTGCCAATGAATTCCCAATGGCCCAAGGAGTTGGTGGTGTGGTTCCTAATAATACGTGTTCAAAATATGGCAAGGCTCATGGGGGCCCATGTTTGAAAGACACTAATGCATGTTATGGATATGGGGAAGTGGGTCAAAAAGGATTGATTGTCCTCGTAACCGCAACAAATATAAGGAGGTTCGTTCATAAGGTGCAAAGGCAGTTCCTTTGTATAGAGATGGCCAACACCACTATTGGTTCTATGCACTCCGAGGGAGGCAAGAGGTTAAGGAGTTACTCAATGTCATCATAGGTATGTTAAAAGTCTTTGATATTAATGAGTATGCGTTGATTGATCTAGGTGCCACTTTCTGTTGTTACCCCCTTTGTTGCCAAAAAGTGTCATGTTGAGCTCGAATTATTTTGTGAGTCTTATGAGGTGTCTACTCCTATTGATGTATCTATTATTGCTACAAAAATGTATAAAAATTGTCCCGTTTGTATTTTGAATAAAATATTATCTTGTGATCATGTTGACTTTGAAATGGCAGATTTTGATGTCATACTTGGATGGATTCGTTGCATGTATACTTTGCCTTTATTGACTGTAGAACCTATAGGGTCAAATTCCAATTTCCAAATGAATCCATTCTTATGTGGGAGAGTCATGATCTAGTGGTAAAGGGAAGGTTCATCTCTTGCATTAAAGCTTGTAAGTTGATCTCTAAGAGGTGTCTCTATCATGTTTTGAGGGTAAGGGATGTAGAGGCCAAGGTCCTTCCTTTAGAGTCTTAAATGAGTTCCTTGATATCTTCCCAAAGGACCTTTCTAGTGTCCCTCTCGAAAGGGAAATAGATTTTGGTATAGATCTCCTTCTTGATACTCAACTTATTTCTATTCCCCCTTACTGTATCGCCCCGACGAAGTTAAAGGAGTTGAAGGATCAATTGAGGGATTTGTTGGAGAAGGGTCTCATTAGGCTTAGCTAATTATCTTGGTGTGCACCATTGTTGTTTGTGAAGAAGGAGGATGGGTCCCTTAGAATGTGTATTGAGCACCGACAACTTAATGGGGTCACCATAAAGAATAAATATCCTCTTCCAAGGATTGATGATTTGTTTGACCAATTACAAGGGGCTAGTCACTTCTCTAAGATTTATCTTCGGTCTGGGTACCATCAAGTGAAGGTGAGGGAGTATGATATTCCTAAGAAGGCCTTTCGAACTAGGTATAGGTATTATGAGTTTATTGTGATGTCTTTTGGTTGACTAATGCACCAGCTATCTTCATTGATCTTGTGAATAGGGTCTTCAAACCCTATCTTGATTCATTTGTTGTGGTCTTCATTAATAATATTTTTATCTATTCATATAGAGAGGAGGAGCATATGGACCATTTGAGGGTAGTGCTACAAAGATTAAGGGCCGAGAAGTTGTATCCTAAATATGAAAAATGTGAATTTTGGTTGAAGGAGGTTGCCTTTCTAGGTCATGTTGTGTTGGAGGATGGTATCAAGATGGATCCTAAGAAGATGGATGTGATTAGAAATTAGCCTAAACTATTGACCTCGTCCTATATTAGAAGTTTCTTGGGCCTTGTGGGTTACTACCGGAGCTTTGTGAATGGATTCTCTACAATTTCTTCTCCCATAGCCAAGTTGACCCAAAGGAAGGCTAAATTCGTGTGGACCAATGAGTATGAAAAGAGTTACCAAACTTTGAAAGAAAAGCTTGTGTTCGCTCCTATTTTGTCTTTACCGAAAGGACTAGAAGGATTTGTTGTGTATTGTGATGCTTTAAGGGTTGGTTTGGGTTGTGTTTTGATGCAAAATGATAAGGTGATAGCCTATGCCTCTAGACAACTCAAAGTACATGAAAAGAATTATCCTACTTATGATCTTGAATTTGCCACCATGGTATTTTCTTTGAAAATTTGGCATCATTATTTGTATGGAGTGCATGTTGATGTACTTAGCGATCATAAGAGTCTCCAATATGTGTTCACTCAAAAGATCTCAACTTGAGGCAAAGAAAGTGGTTAGAACTTCTTAAGTATTATGATATGATGTGCACTATCATCCCAGTAAGGTTAATGTTGTGGTTGATGCTTAGAGTAGGGTGTCTATAGGTACCCTAGCTTATGTTGATGGTAGTGGCAAAGAGGTGGCTAGAGAGGTCCATCGGTTGTCTAGATTAGGAGTTAGGTTGGAAGAGGTGGATAATGGGGGTGTTGTAGTAGTTGATGGCCTTTCATTGGTTAAGGAGGTGAAAGCTAAGCAAGATCTTGACCCTCATTTTCTTAGAATTAGAGGCATTATTAAAAGATGGTAAGGTGAATGTTTTCTCCAAATCGGGAGATGGTACCCTTAGATACCAAGGTAGGTTATGTGTGTCTTATGTTGATGGTTTGAGAGAAAAGATTCTTGATGAGGCTCATGGTTTTTCCTATTTTATTAATCATGATTTTACTAAGATGTGTAGAGATTTAGGAGAGGTGTATTTGTAGGGAGGTATGAAGAGGGACATTGCCAAATTTATTTCCTGTTGTCATAGTTGTCAACAAGTCAAAGCCCAGCACCAAAGACCGGGTGTCCTAGCACAAGAAATAGAGATTCCTACTTGGAAGTGGGAGGAGATAAGTCTGGATTTTGTGGTTAGGTTGCCCAAGACTAACAAGGGTTTTGATTCCATTTGGGTTTGTGATTGATAAGATGACAGAATTAGCTTACTTTCTGCCAGTTAAGACCATATATAGTGAGGTTGCATGGGGTTCCTTTGTCCATCAAATTGGATCATGGTGCTTAATTTATTTCGTATTATTAGAGGTCTTTCCAAAGGGACTTGATGATATGCTTCGGGATTGTGTATTGGAGCTTAAGGGTAGTTGAGATGATCATTTTCCATTGGTTGAGTTTGCCTATAATAATAGCAATCATTCCAGCATCGGTATGGCCCCTTTTAAGGCTCTCTATGGTAGACGTTGTAGGTCACTGGTTGGGTGGGATTTGAGGTTGGAGGTGTGGAATTATTGGGACTAGATCTGTTTATGGAGGCTCTTGAGAAGGTTAGGATGATCAAAGAAATGTTAAAGATGGCCCAAAATCACCAAAATTCCTATGCCGCTATGATCTTGAATTCAAAGTTGGTGATTGGGTTTATTTGAAGGTGTCACCTATGAATCGTGTTGTTCATTTTGGTAAGAAGAGTAAGCTGAGTCCAAGATATGTGGGACCTTATAGGTTAATGATGAGGATTGACAAGGTAGCTTATGAGTTAGAATTGCCTAGTGAGATGGGTTTGGTCCATTCGGTCTTCCATGTATCCATGTTGAGAAAATGTGTTGGAGACCCTAATTCTATTCAGCCTTTTGATGTTGTAGGTGTTGATGAAGACAACTTGACTTATTAAGAGGTTCCAATTAAGGTTTTGGATAGACGAGTGAAGAGTTTAAGGAACAAGGATGTGGCTTCCGTTAAGATCCTTTAGAGGAACCAACAAGTTAAAACTACTACTTGGAAGGCCAACACGGACATGCGAAAGCGATATCATCACCTTTTCCACTACATTCAAGCCTAAGGTATTAAACTAAGCCTCTTATATTATTTGGAGTCTTAAGTTCAGCACTCATGTCATTGCATACATTTATGTTTAAATTGATAAATTCATGATGATTTTACACTTATGTTAAGATTTTTGAAATGATGTTTAAGTGCATTGTTGCCTCATTATGTGGGCTGAAATTATCTTGATTACGTCTCTTATATACGTTTCTTTGACATTCAGGGATAAATGTTCCCAAGGGGGATATATTGAAACGACCCTAAAATGTGCCACGAAAGTGCCGAAATCATAATTTTTATATATCTCATAATTCGTGCATTATTTCCAAAATCTGGCTTCAAATTCGCGATCAAGGGGTAAAATTGAATGGGAAATGGGTCTAACCCCAATTTTAGAGTGACCGCATAATAAAATAATTTTTTAAAAAATTGAATTCTAGTGGGCACTGTGCGCCCTCACCACAATGCAGTTAGGGCGCGCCAGTGTATTCTTTTTAATGTTTGGTCCAAGAATTTTGGGCCTTAGGCATAAGTGTTCCCATGTGTGAAAATACCTATACATAGCAATATTTCCTCCTCATATCATTAAGGACATTCCTCAATACTCACTCAAATATTTAGACTATTATTTCACTCAAAATCAAGTGTCCAAATCTCTTCCGAATCTTAAGGATTTCACTCAAGCTTCAAGTATCTATTTCAATCTTCACCAAGGAATTCTAAAAAAAGTCAAGGTATGTGGGTTTCATTCATGGGTTCCTTTCACCCATAAAGGCTAAGCTTCTTTTTTTACTTAAATTGCATGATTTTAAGGTAATTTACTTATGGGTCTGTCTTACTTTGAAATTGACTATGAACTATGTTGGGTTTTTATGAAATTGTGACTATTTTAGCATAATTTGAACTATGAATCTAAGAACTATTGTGAGATTTGATGAAAGGTTTCGGTGTATATTGCTTGAGGGTATTACCAAGTATTGATGGATGGTTTTATATTGGATTTTCTTGCATGATTTCATCCCTAAGTTGCATGGTTTTACACTAGCTCTACACACCCGCCAAATGTTAGATAAAATGTCTAGTTATGGCTTCTTGAGGAACTGAAGGTCCAATGCATATCTTATGAGTTGAATGACTTTATAATGCTAAAAGGAATGTATGTGTATTATATTGTCCTATATTGTATTGGCAATTGACCATGCCCTACTTGGGGGTTTAGGAGCTCGGGTAACCATGTCTAGGGGTTTGTACCTTGATAACCAATCAAGGAATTTGTACTTATATAACCAGGTTGAGGGGTCTATACATCAATCACCATGGTTCGTAGGGTGCGATGATCGACCAACATATCAAGGGGCTCGTACCTTGATAATTGTGTTAAGGGTTGAGTACCTCAATCACCAAGGGTGGTAGAGTGCGATGATTCGCAAACCAATCAAAGGGTTTGTACCTTGGTAAACTGTGAGATCCATAAAGATGGTCTCTTCTTACACATGTATTATGTTTTATGTAAGACTGTTTTACTTAAGCATCGTTCATACATACCGTATTGTTATTATTCTACCTATTGCTTGTCATTATGCATTTTGACTCTGTTGCCTATCTCTTGTTGCATTGCATCCTACGTACTTAGTACATACAAATGTACTATTGCATGCTTTATTCCTATGTTATGTTACCATTTAGGGACCAAAACCCCACTTTATCCTCCTCCTCCACGTGTTTAGTACGATTTCTCTCAAGCTAGTTGGTGAGTCCTCCAACCAGGGACATTTGTCTATGTTCTTATGCTGTGTATTATGACTCTCTTTCTTTGTTTTATAATTTGACCATGAGGGTGAGCCAGTTGCTTATCTTGGCCCACGCTAAGTTCCACATTCAGAAGTGTTGTTAGATAAGTTATGTAACTATGCTATGAGCCTTGACTTTCTTGTTCTTAATGCTTATGTTAGTAAAGTTTCCCCTTAGTCCCTTTCCCCTTATTTCTAATCTATTAATGCCATTTACTTGCTTCCACCGCCAAGGATGTGTGATGATATGCTAATAAACTTGTTTGGGGTCCTTTTGGGTTTCCCATTCGTATGTAACGTCTAGGCCCTAAGCTTGGATCGTGACACATCTGATAGAATCCCAAAAATTTCAAGTTTCTGAATTTTGTCACGAAGGAAAACCATGGCTCGTAGACTGTTCCACGGGCCGTAGAATACCCTCGTAGTGTGAAATATCCAAAAACTTGTTTTTTCAAGCCTATCAAGTGGGTCCTAAAACAGTATGTTTAGAATTAAATCAGCACCAAAACAAGAAAATTTAAGCACCGCTATGAATTCAACCAATTTTTCGACAGCCCACATGTAATAATTACACACTACCCCATCGACGTTAATTTTACATGCTTATTTAGCAAAACCAATACTGTTTGAACATTAAACCTTAAGGCTCACATATGTAATCACAACATCATTTTTAAAGCAATGTATTCTGTTTAATTCAAATGACAAACAATGACATGAGATTCACATAATAACATTTAAACAAAATTTCCAAATACACATATTTTCGGCATTTAACACTAATCCCAAATAATGTCAACACTTCAATAAAGATTACTCACAAAATACATACAAAGTTAACCCTTGATTTGAACCCATTAAATTTAGACTACCATACCCATCAATTAACAATAATCGAATCACATCAATTTCAGTAGTACAAGGATTATAGGGCTAAGAACTTACTGAATGTTGAGCAAAGAGATTAGAAATTATAGGAGGAATCCAAAGAGGGGAAAATCCTAGGTCACTGAGTTGCTGGAAAACTTGCTTAGGGTAGTCGATGGGGTTGGGTATTTTTTGACATATATGTGAAAGTGGGGGCCAAAATTATTTGACCCTCCTTTTATACTTTGACTAGGTCAATTTAAATGATTGGGCCCGAGCTTCTACGAAAATTGATTATGAGTCGTAGATCCCTGTCTCATGGACTGTGCAAGCCCTAATTTGGGAATAGTTTTCATGGACTAGCCTATGAGCCATATAATGAAGTACGACTCATAAAGTAGGTCATAGAAACCCCTAACACTTAGTCAAAAAGAGAAAACTCACCTAGGGTCCACGAGGCCCATTTATGACCCATAGTTTTATCTATGTGTCATAAAGTTGGCTCATGGATAGGAGTGAACAAATATTGATCACTGGAAGTGTTCTATATGTTCAGTATATGGGTCTTGGTTTGAACCACGACCTGCAGAACCTATCGCAGAAGCACTTGTTTCTGGTTTTTAGCCCAAGATGGCTTACTTGGTCATGTGCCTACATATTCTTCACAAAACACCCGGCTACCCTATATGCCATCAGTCCAAATGTCAAAAAGTTACAACTAAAATACTAAAAATTAAGCTACCTACAAGTCCAAAAGCTAAAAACAAGACAAAACTACCACTAAAAAATCAAATATCTTAGGTTGCCTTCTAAGTAGCGCCTGATTTATTATCATGGCATGACTTAGACAACTTGATTACTCAAATATTACCAAGTGCCCAAACATCTATCTATAAATTATTTGGCCTTTTCATCGACTAACAGATGTTGAAAACAACTTCTTCATCATTTAATAAAAACATGAGTTGGCTAGCTTCCACATCTTCTAGTGCTCGCCCAATGGCCAGGAAGGGCCTATCCAAGATGATTAAGACTTCAAACTCAACTTTGCAATAAAGGATCACAAAGCTTGTGGGGAATATGAATTTTTCTACTTTGACAAGGGCATCACATAGTATCCCCACAGGCTTCTTCACCATTTGATCAACCATCAACAATCACATGCTCGTAGAAGTAGGGGCTCCTAGTCCTAGATTCTTTATGACTGCAAGGGGCATCAGATTTATGCTGCCACCAAGATCACATAATGACTCTGTGAACTTAAAATCTCTTATGGTATAGGGTATGGTGAATGCACTAGGATCTTCTTGCTCCTGCACCAAGGACCTCTTAGCAATCATACTACAATGTTAAGCTCTTGGGAGAGCTTCTCGCTTAATAGCTTCTTCTTCGTGACGAAGTCATTTATGAAATTTACATACCTTGACCTCTTCTCTAATGCCTTAATGAGAGGAATGTTGATGAAGACTTATTTTATCATATAGAGGAAGTGCTTATATTTACCTTTATCCTCCTTTGTTTTGATTCTTTGAGGGAAGGGAGGAGGAGCTCTAGGAATATGCTTCAACTTTTTTGATGATAATACAATATCACTCACCCTATCCTGAGTACAATTATCTCTGGTCTTCACATCTTTGACCTTAACTATCACCTTATGAACATCATTATAAATTGGCATTGGAGTGCTAATGGTCTGTTTGCCACCACAGTAGTCACTGTCATACACTGTCTCTCGTTCTTTGGGATTGAACTGTGTTGCTGGGCAATATACCTTTCTGTCACTTGTTCAGCTAAGCTTATATTTGGATTAATAATTACTCTAGTTACTTTATAGCAATAAAATGAGATTCAATCATCTGATTAATACTGGAGATGTCAGACTTCATCTCCCTCAAGGTCTTATCTTATGTGTTAGCCTTTTTCAATAAACTGTCAAACATCTCCTCAACCCAAGAGCTACTAGGACCCAGATCTCAATTATGTGGTGGCACATATGGACCATTCATATAACCATCTTTGCATGCCCAATCAACATCTCTATCCTGACCTGTATTTATGTCATAGAAACCTCTATGATTGTTATCTCTAAATGCGCTATCCCTATTATAGTTTTGACCTTAGTTCCCTGACCTTGGCACCAATAGTCTTGATTGGACCCTTGGGCATTGGTCCAAAACCCCCCTATTTGATCAGTTATGAAGCAAGTTTCCTCCTCATAATAAGGCTCCTCGTACATAGGTGCTCATGAATACTAATAAGCTACTGCATTTACATGTTCTTGGTTCTGCTTCATCAGTAACTCTACATTGGTACTAATCCAAGCAAGCACTTGTATCATATCCTTATTTATATTTGCTTGTACAGAATTGGTGCTGACTGTGCAAAAGCTCTTTGTTGTTGACTTTTTCCTCATGCACCATGCACGATTTGTGGTTAGGGACACTCCTCAGATATATTGTGAAGCTCTCCCACTTGCTAGTAATTGAGTTATAAGGAAGTTGCTCAAAGTTGTTGATTTGGTCTTTTAACTTTTGCTTCTTTGATCTCCGAAAGAACCTTGCCAGAAAGGCCTTCTACAATTCTGTCCACCTGGTGATCGAACTTTGTGGGAGATCGGATAACTATAGTGTTGCATGCCTGTTAGAGACAATGTGAAGATAGGAAAGCCCAATAGTATCCATAGATAAATTTTGGTTTCCCATCACGCTCTTACAGACAAAGACAACATTGTATAAATGGCTATGAAAATCCTTTGATGGTAGGCCCTGAATAACTCACAATTTTATAACATTTGAAGTAACCCACTCAAAATAATGAAATTTGTGTCATCTGGTAGTGAAAGGCACACAATAGCTCTAGTGCATCCATTACCATAGGATTTAGCCGATATTGATTCCTTGTATGAGATTCAGCATTAAAATAATGTGGCTGTGGGTCAATATAATTAAGAAATGGTGAGTTAGTCTCATTTTCATTCTGGTTCTAGTTCAGTGCTACATTCACTGCATTATTGGCAATATTGTTTGCATTGTCATAGGCCATTATTCTTAGCACCCTTGGGATCTCTAGGTCAAACCAATTTAAGCAAATTCCTTGACTTTGAGTGTTGTGCACACACTATACCAGCACGCTAAAACAAAGCAAAAATAACATAAACATAAAATTAGGTCAAGAAGGATTAATTCTCGACCTACTCAAATTGAACAAGTCTAGTTGTATTCACTAGCAACTACGCCAAAATATCGATGTTTCCCAACCTACCTCTTTTTTGAAGATTAAAGTGGTTGTTTTCAAGCTATATAACCTAACTGAGGTTAGGATCGATACCATGGAGAATATGGTAGACTTAGAGAAATTTTGAGCAATTCGAGTTAATTAACCTAATTATCTCCCCAAAGGTGAGGTTTTTTTTATAAGATTATAGAAAGAAATCCTAAACTAAGAAAAGTATGTAAAACTAGTAAGAAGAGTAACTAGGGTAGTGTGTTCCCCATACTTCCCTAACTTGGTATTACCGCATAATCACATTCTTTTCTACTGTGTAGCATACAAAATGGTAAGTTATGTTTACCAAATTCTTTGATCTAGGCGAGAGGTAAATTTCATGATATGATTTGATCCATCCTCGCAGTGTGACATTACTAACTCTTACCTATTGTTCTTGTATAACTTCCCCTTGATCCAGTTGTGTTGATTAGACGAGAAAGTGTCAATCTAATCCTGTTAATTAATATCTTTTCCTATTCATTACTACCTTTATCCAGTAAGTAACACTAGGTGAGTTCTAATATCTGTCACCATTTAGAAACATTCATAATAAAGAGAATTAATAAATACATGTATTCTAAGAATTATGAATTATCTTATTTTATCTTGTTAGTTCTTTATGGTTTCCATAACCACAGTTGTGGATTCAGCTACTCATGTTCATTGTAGATGTAAGAATCATCATATAGAATAGCATAATTAAGCACTTACAAAGATGAAATTAAGAACAAGAAATCCAAGATCTTCAATAAAAATCAAAAGAATGAATTAAGATCACAAAGTATTGTTTCCAAGTGTTCACAATATTTTTCCTTTATTCTTTGCTGTTCTCAATTGATTTTCTACTGTCAATAACCTAAAAACCTATTTATAGTGATTAAAATAAAAAATCAAATCAAAATAGGAGAATTGGATTCGGCAGGCACTATGAGCATATCTACAAGCCACTTAAGGTTCTACGGCCCGTAATTGAGGCTTCATGGACTTCATCTTCAATCCTTGGTTTGACTTTTGCAAGACTTTTCTATGCAACATATTCAAACTTATGGACCATATAGGGTTTCGTCTAATAAATTTTCAGCGACTTACCAATTTTTGATTCTCAAGGTACGATGCTTTATCTATGACTCATGCTTCACTTTTTGACTTGTCTGCATGTTTGTAGATTCAACTTCTAAAAATAACCCCTTCATTGGATTTTGCAATGAATCCAAATCTATACCCCATTGAAACTTCCATAGAAAATAAATGGTGTTGTAGAGCAGTAAAAATATCAACATATGTATATTTAGCCTAAAATCATGCCGAATCTAGTATTCCTGCAAAACAAACATTAAAACAAATCAAATCTACTAACATCACTTTGAGAACATACAAAATTACAAGTTTTAAGTATCAAAAGTACTATATTTTGATAGCATACCAGAATCTTAGTAGCAATCCATTGTATCATTAACTATGCGCCACCATAGGAGCTCTTGTAAGCTAGGCTAGTGGATCCACCTAAGCCAAAATATTTACTAATGATACATATGGAAATGTCGGTGGAGTTTTACCTAGTAAGTATTCTCCCAGTGACAACATAGGAGGTCATGTTGGATTCCAAGTAGTAGCTCATTTGTTCTTATATATCGGTTATGGTCTTCTCCCACATATATATGATGATAGGTCATTATGTTTATCTCTCATGAATGATTTTATCAAATCACCCTCATGAATGTCATATTGAGCTTATTTCTATTGCCAATGTGTATGCATCATGTTATGAAGCTTATTATCTATTATTGCATCGTATCACACATACTAGTACATTTTAAGTACTAGTATATATTTTTACCTACTTGATCTAACCATGTATGGGTAGACGCTCCTATTCATACTCTAGCATGTGGCTAGCTTGGTTAGTGAAGATCATTACTATGGTAATTCCTCTATTGCTGGGACAATAGAGAATTTCTATCTTTCTCATGTTGAGACTTTATTTCATTTTTCTTAGTACTTTAAGGGTGGGCCTAGTATATGCCTTGGACCTCGTCCAACACATGTTTTAGAGGTGTTGTTGGATACTTAAGCTATATACCTATTATGAGATGTTGAGCTTTTATGGAGACTTATTCTTTAGTTTATATCCCTCTTATTCAACGTTATGTGATGTTGATAGTGATAACATGTGATGTAAGTCCTAAGTCCCTACTTCCCCATAGATTTTAGTCTTTCTTGCTATTTGATTAAGCAAATCTCTTCACCCTATATATCCTTGTAGCATGAGTCATAATTCCAAATTTCCTTAGAATTACTTTTTTTATATTTTGAAACCAAGGATGTGCACAAGATATGCTAAGAGGCTTGTTTGGGTTCCTTTTGTGTTTCCATTTTCCGTGCCATATCTAGGCCCTAGGTTTGAGTCATGACAAACTTCATATCAGAGCACTAGGTTTATAAATGATCCTCAAAAATCCAACACATTGCATAGAGTACAATCTTATTCGTGGGTGTGAAGCATGCCACATCTATAAGTATGATGCTATATGGTGTTATAGGAAGTATTTCTCTTCATTATTATCATACTGCTGCATTAGGAGAACTAAGGTGATTTATCTAATTAATGATGTCTTCTTTGTTATGTCTAGAAAATGCCACCAAGAAGAGTACCCTTGCCAAGGAATATGAATGAAGAGTAAGCTATTCCTAAGCAATAAGCTGAGAATGTTTCTCATGTGGAGTTTTAGAAATACCTTTACAATGTTGGCCCAAGATTTGGCCAATCAAGCTAATAGGGAGTTTATCATTCCTTCTCAATCACCTATACCAACTACTAAAGTTCATGACTTTATGAGGATAAACTCGCCAGAGTTTTATGGATCAAAAGATGATGAAGTTCTGGTTGAGTTTCTTGATGAGGTTTATAGAATTTATGGCCATCATGGGTGTTCTATTGAAGGAGAAGGCCTAGCTTGTAGCGTATCAATTAAAAGAGGTGGCAAAAGATTGGTATGACTAATGGGTTGAAGAAAGAGGTGAGGACGTAGGCTGAGTTGGATGGAAGGAATTCAAAGCATCATTTTTGGACAATTCTTTCTATTGGAGTTAAGAAAGGCCAAAGTGCAAGAGGTCATAAACCCCAATGTAACACCCCACAATGTAGCTTGAGAAAAACCTATGATGTACTTCTTGTATATCTCAAAATTCATGCTTTATTTTGTGAATCCAACTTTGTATTCTTTTTTAAGAGGCAAAATGTAAATCAAAAATAGTTTTTCAAGTGAAATGTTGCAAACCAGTAGGGTCGCGACCAGAGCTCATCATGCCCCTAGTCCAGCATAGTTCAATTTTTTTCAACTTTTGTTTCTTACCTAGAAAATTAGTTGTTACCTATCCTAACACCTTTATATACCTAAATGTGTTGATTCCACATTTTTGACTCATTTCGAGACTAGTTTTCAAAGAAATATCCTCATTGTGGTATTACTTTCAATCTCTCGCTAATTTGCATGTGTTATGTCAGGAAATGAAATTAAAAGTGCACAAATGAACAATATGTGACAAATCTTAGAAAAGGAACAAAAGGTCAAAAAGGCAGAGAAAAGCGACATTGCCTACATATCCACAAATCCGACAAACATTTAAAGAGACCCCCTCGAATTGCAGGAACCAAGGTTAAAGCCTAAGTCAAGAAAGTAGTCAGAATTGATGTCGCCAAACATATTCAGCGTACCGCCAAATGGCTCAAGAACAACCTAAAATTGTACTTCTCCAAGCCCAAAAATCATGACAAGAAGGCGAGGAGAGAGGAACTTCGGTGAATCATCGAATTATATTGGCAGAGCGAAGAACTATCACACAATGTTATAGAGAAACAAGCCTTAAGAGGATGTACAGGAAATTACTTAAGTGCATAATAAGCGCATCATTGGAATTCCCAATGATGGCTACCCTTGATCGTTAAATGGCTACTCGGGAACTCTTATACTTTTGTACGGGCTATTCAAGCAAATCATAAAGGATATTCTACGTATCATTCTTCCAAGTTTTATAGAAAGAGTAGCAATACATTGAACATTCCTTGCTCTAGAGTATAAAGGGGTGATAGTTTTTTCAATCTTTTGGAAAGTAAAACTTGAGGAGATCTGGTTATGTTAATCAACTTTTCTCTATTCAATATTGTCATCCATGACCTCAACTACTATTTTGGGTATTAAATTTCTAATTTCCAGCATGAGTGGCTAAAACCCCCGTATTGGTGGTGTGCTACTGATATGAGTTCTTGATTTATCTGTTGGATATTTGATATTTTGACTTTATTATTGTTGATTTGAGTGCTTTACATCCATTCCTATGTTAAATATATAATAGGTTGGAAACTTGGCATTTAATTTAGATCACTAATAATTGGTTTAATCAGAGTGGTTAGACTATGGAATAGATGTAATAATTGGAAACCTTCTGGGTTTTAGTTAAAGTCCATAACTATGGATGTAATGGCTAAGCTTTTAGCTATTTTGTTGAGACTTCTATGGCCTAGCATGTCCGTAACAGTCCAAGTATGATATCGTAATTAAATCATATGAAACATTCATGTGTAATAACTGAACATGGGTTACAAGCAACCTAACCTATTCACTCATCATTAACTTAATTAGGAAAATATTTAGACCCAGCTAGTACACCGATTTCCATATTTGCACATCCCTAACATTTCCTTTAATTTGTTGATCAATTTGCTGAGAAGAAATTATGTAGTTGAATCTTGATTTTAATTATTGTAACCCCCAAAACCTATAGTTGCTTAATCCAATGTACCACTTAAATTTTGGAACCATGATTCCCTATGGGATTCTACCCTAACCTCTAAAGTTGTGTTATTATTCTGATGATGACCACCCCTGCTTCCTTTGAGTAACTAGTTGAGCAATATCAAAAATGGTGACAGGGATGGGGAATCAATGAGTTCATAACTAAAGTGTTTGTTGAACTTTGTTCTTGTTGTTAGAATTATTTTACTACTTTTTTGTTGTTTTTACCTTGAAAAAAATGGGTGCTAAGATGGAAGACAATGGGATCATTCATGGTGAAAATGTTAGGGACGCTAATGATATGCAGGATGTTAATTAGGACCAAGTAGAAAGCATATAACACCCTACATTTTACATGTACTAATGTTGTGTAAAATAAATCATGATATGGATTGGTCAAATTAGTGTCCATTCTTGAAAGTGCTTGATTCTCGTGTTAACGGGCGATATGGGTATCTAACGTTTAAGAGGGTCTTATGTATATGTGTTTTATGTTAAATTGAGGATATCACAGCCCTAAAATAAAGTAAAATAATTTATGGGCTTGTATGGCTTAATAATCTAGTAGTCACTTACTTGCTTAGCTTGAATTTGTTAGCTAAACGGAAACGAGGTTCGATGTCAAATTTGTCCAAGTCTGATTACGAATAAAATCCATTTTAAGGGTGAAAATCTGGCCCATGTTTTAGCATCATAAATGGACCTTATTTTCAGTCCAAGAAGAGTTTTAAGAAAAGCTCAAGTATATCCCAATCCACTTGACTAATTGGGCCAAAAACGGATTTAGAGGAAAGCTGAAAATTGGGAGCCAAAGTCCAATAGATTTGATGCCCATTTTGGCCCAATTTTGGTGGAACTAGCCATTGATTAATTAGTCTAAGTTTATGTGGTATTATAAGGTCAAGAGGCCCAAAGCAATTCGTCTAATATAGGCCTTTAAAAAGGGGATTACAAGTAGAAAATTTTAGTCCCCTTTTAGACTTGGAAAAATTTCAGCTTTCCCCATTTTCTCTCTACACTCTTCTCAACCTAGCAAAGCAGCAACCAAATGACTCCTTTAGGATTCTTAAGGAGTTCTTCAACTTTAAAGATAAAGGTAAGTGATTATAACTGTGTTTTTAGTAAGGTTTCTTCATGAAAAACAACAAGTATATGATAATATGTATTGCTGGAAATTCTGGACAATATGTGTCCAGAAAATTGTTGTACACATTCCTTTTGTTTTAGCGACTTCTATATGGTTTGTGGGATGTATTATGAAGAGAATTTGATGTTATTAAAATGATTTGAGTTATAGATATCACCTTAAGGTTGCTGCCCAGATTTTGGTTTCATTTAACAAATGAGTTTTATGGTGCTATCTTAACTGTAATGTTGATTGGAATTTGTGGGCTATTGGATTTAAAGCTATTGACTTATGTACTTAGTGACTTCTTGGGTTATGATATAAGAATGTATTAGCACTATTTGTATGTGTAAATATTGTTTGAGTAGTTTGGTTATAGTAGGAAAAGTTTCGGAATTATCGACGTCGAAATGTAGTGAAGGGGGGTAACGTTATGCTGTCCATTTGTAAGTTGTGTTGAATTGTAATATATTGTTCTACTATCTTCTACTATTTTGGGACTATTTATGGACTATCTTAAGACTGTTTTTATGTGGTAAAAAATGTTAGAAACAATTTAGGTAAAGTTAAAACCGATTCAGAATTGTTGACGTCGAAGTGTGGAGAAAGGATGTAATGTTGTGCCACTTGTTTGTATCTTGTGAAGAATTATTATGTGTTATGTTTTGTGGGCTGTTGTAATAATTTTAAGGAACCTAAATGAGTTGTATATGATGTGTACATAAGAATGGTTGCAAAAAAATATGATTACAAGTAAAATGGTTGAAGGAATGCCTTTGCGTCACTAATTGAATGCTTGCTGTCCGGGTGATTGTTTTTATGATATTGGGCTATCAAGAAGTGTTTATATACTGGTAACACTAGTATTATTGCCTAATATGATGTACATAAATATTTGGAGAAAAATCAGCCACTCCAAGGTAGTAACGAGATCATACAACGAGGTATGTAAGGCTACTTGATTTCATATCACTTGGCATGAAACACAGATCCTTCGGTAAGTAAAGGCATTTATCTACCCCAACATGAAAAATAGCCATGCCTCCACTCTTTTATATGTTCATAAGCTTCCATACATATATAGTTACATTCAAATCTACATACATATATGGATACTAATTACATGAGTTCTTGTTGCTAAAAAAAGTTCACGAGTTGTTTCATTTCATAGGCATTTCATTGCTTATGTAACATACTCTCTTCATTGCCATATTGTTTTGTATGATTATTTACATGTCACATGCGACATATACAGCCTTATAGCTCTAATATTATGACCACCAAAGGAATCATCTCAAAGGTAAATGAAAGATTAAGCATATAGTTTTTTATGGGTGGTAGCCCGAGGGGTTGAAGCATCACCTAGCCAGGGATGATACTATCACAGGTGGTAGCTTGAGGGGTTAAGGAAGAACCTAGCTAGGGAAGATCCCGATACAGTTATACCACTGATCAATTGGTGATTTATAGTACATGATATACACAGATTATACAGTAATGGTAGAGAAATACAAAGAACTTAAAGTACATGATTCCAAAGTATGTCCAAAGGTGGTCTCTTATTCTACTCTAGTCCATGATTTCATTTGAGTTCTTATTTCATAAACAATATTTGTTGCCTTACATATTCAGTACATTATCTCATACTAATCTCCCTTATGGGGGACCTGCATTTCATGTTGCAGGTACAGGTGCTAGAAGATCTCCCCAGTAGAGTACAGGACATCCAGCTACTATTACTAAGCCCCAGGTTATTCCAGAGCTTTGTGTATGTCTAAAGCTTATATGTTTGTATTGTACGGTTAATTGAGGCGGCGCCTATCCCGAACTTTATCCAATACATTCTCTTATCTAGAGGCTTTGTACACTATGTAAATTAAAGTGTGATCATGTCTTGTACTTTAAACAATGTGGCCCCAATGGCCTAGTCACATGCATTTCCTTTTGGCTTTTAACACTATTTACTTGCATAAAGACATGTTAAATATAAAAATCCTTTATAAAATGTATAAAAAGTGCATAGATACAGGTTGGTTTTCCCGAGCGTTAAAGACAATGGGTGCCAGTCGGCCCTAATGGGACTTGGAGCTTGACAAAAGTGGTATTAGAGCGGGTCATCCTAGGTAGTCTACAAAGTCGTATCAATGTAGAGTCTTGTTTATTGATGTGTTATGCACCACGTTAATAACCAGTAGTCTACGTGGCATTTAAGAGTTGTTACTTTCCTTTCATTCTTTGGATCGTACCATAGATCTAGGTGAATTATGTCTAACTCCTAAATTATTTTATATAGCGAGCAAGTCTACCAGAAACTAGGAAGAGAAGAGGTAAAGAAAAGGTAGTAGAAGTGGTGGTTGGGTCGCCCAGTCATGTGAGACAAAGAAATGAGTACCTATTGATGCTACAGTATAGGACCTGAGAAATGCAGTTCAACTACTGACTCACATAGTTGTTGGCCAAGGCCAAAGACAAAAAGGTCCGGTCATGGGTACAGGTGGTGCAAATAGGGCAGCTGGCATGAGAATACATGACTTCCTTAATTTGGACCCTCCAGCCTTCACTGGGTCTGATCCTAATGAAGATTCCCAAGACTTTATTAATCAAATTCAGCACACTTTGGATGTTATGCATGTGAGTGGTACAGAAGCTATTGAGTTAGCGGTATATAGGTTGAAGGGTGTGGTTATATTCTGGTATGAAGCTTAGAAGCAATCCAAAGATATAGATGCTCCCCCAACCACTTGGAAGGAGTTCAAAGAGGCATTTCTTGACCATTACTTGCCATTAGAGATTCGAGAGGCCCATGCAAATCAGTTCTTCAATCTCCACTAGGGAAACATGAGCGTGAGGGAGTATAGCCTCCAATTTAATTGCTATCCAAGTGTGCTCCTAACGTAGTTGCTACTATGGCAGAAAACATTCATCAATATATGGATAGATTGAATACGTATCTAGTCAGAGATTGTACCATTGCTGTATTGAATAAAGACATAGATATGGTGAGAATGCAAACTTTTGCACAGAAATTGGAGGATCAAAGGCAGAGAAGGATATAAGAGTTAGAAAGGGCGTAGTCCAAGAGGAGCAGATCTTCAGGGCAGTTTACATAGTACCAAAGTGAGTTTAGGCCTCGATTTTCTAATAGACAGGCTAGGACATCATTCTCCTATTCTGCAGCTAGTGCTCCACCACAACATCAAGTGTTTAGAAATAATTAGCTTGGCCAACGAGATGAGGGACAAGGTTCACGAATAGCAGGAGGATCAGCAAGCTAGCCAATGACTCATAGGTAGCCCTGTAAATAGTGTAGAAGAAGTCATCTAGGTATATGTCGTGTTGGGATAGATATTTATTATTGGTGTGGTGCGCTAGGGCACATGATGAGAGATTGCTCGAGGAGGAGTATGGGTGATATAGCATAATCTAGTCGGTCAGTTGTTTCATCATCATTGATAGTTCCTCCATTAAGTAGGGATTAGCAAGCACCTATGGGTCATGGTAGAGGTATGAAAGGAGTAGCTAGCTCTAGTAGTGTCCATAATCGCACTTATGCTTTGGGGAGTCGATAAAATTTAGAAGCTTCACCTGATATTGTCACAGGTTCATTATCCATATTCTCTCATAATGTATATGCATTAATTGACCCTGGTTCTACACTATCATACATCACCCCTCTAGTTGCGGGGATGCTTAAGAGAACACCTAAATTATTGAATACACCATTTGAAGTGTCTACACCAACCGATGAATTTATTATTGCTAGAAGTGTTTATTATGGTTGTGTCATAATGTTTTGTGACAGTGACGCATTTGTTGATCTTATTGAGTTGGAAATGGTAGAATTTGATATTATTATGGGTATGGATTGGTTATCTTCTTGTTATGCCATCGTGGATTGCGGAACTATGAAAGTGTACTTCTACTTTCCAAATTAGGCTGTTCTTGAATGGGAAGGAAATGTTGGGAACCAAAGGGGAAGTTTATCTCTTATCTTAAGGCCAGAAAGATAATATCTAAGGGCTATATATGTCATTTAGTTAGAGTAAGAGATATGGAGGCAGAATCGCCAACTCTTCAATCAGTTCCAGCAGTGAATGAATTTGTTGATGTGTTCGCTGATGAACGTTTAAGCTTACCTCCCGAATGAGAAATAGATTTTGGTATTGACTTACTTCTAAGCGCTCAACCTATTTCTATCTCTCCATATAGAATAGCCCCAATGGAGTTGTGTGAATTAAAATAGCAATTGAAAGACTTATTGCAGACGGGTTTTATAAGACCTAGTGTGTCTCCCAGGGATGCACCAGTGTTATTTGTATGCAAGAAGGATGGCAGCCTGAGAATGTGTATCGACTATCGATAATTGAATAGGGTGACAATTAAGAATAAATACCCCCTCCCTAGGATTGATGATTTATTTGATTAGTTACAGGGTCCGAAATGCTTTTCAAAAATTAACCTGAGATTGGGGTATCACCAAGTGAGGGTGAAGGATGAAGATGTACCTAAGACTATTTTTAGAACACAGTATGGTCACTTTAAATTTCTTGTTATGTCATTTGGGCTAACAAATGCACCAGCACTAATGAACAGGGTATTTAAGTCATTCTTGGATGTGTTCGTGAGAGTGTTCATAGATGATATTTTGATTTACACAAGGCCAGAAGAGGACCATACCAATCACTTATGACAAGTGTTATAGGTTCTTCGTGATAGATAGTTGTATGCCAAGTTTTCTAAATGTGAATTTTGGCTAAACTCAGTGGCATTCTTGGGTAATATTGTGTCTGAGGAGAGAATAAGAGTTGATTCACAAAAGATAAATGCTGTGAAAGATTGGCCAAGGCCAACAGCGGCCACGGAAGTTCAAAGCTCCAAGGTTTGGTAGGTTATTACAGGAGATTTGTTAAAGGTTTTTCTTCTATTTCTATACCTCTAACGAAGTTTACACATAAGGTAACCAAGTTCCAATGGAATGATGAATGTGAAAGGAGCTTCTAGGAACTAAAAAATAAGCTAACTTTTGCACCTGTGCTAGTACTTCCAGAAGGTACCTAGGGGTATGCAGTGTATTGTGATACTTCAGAAGTTGGCTTAGGGTGTGTGCTGACATAGCATGGTAGGGTAATTTCTTATGCATTCAGACAGCTATGACCACATGAGAAAAATTACCTAACTCATGATCTTAAGCTAGTAGCAATTGTATTTGCTTTGAAAATATGGTATCACTATTTCTATGGGGTTCATGTTGATATATTTACTCATCATAAGATCCTGCAATACATTTTTAACTAGAAGGATCTAAATTTGAGACAGCGGAGATGGCGAGAGCTAATAAAGGATTATGACATTGATATATTATACCATCCGATGAAAGGAAAATATGGTAGCTGACACTCTGAGTCGGAAGGCAGTCATGACTACCGATGATCAGGCCATGGCTAGTTAAGGGGTGGCTAAGGATCTATGTCAACTAGCCAGTTTAGGAGTTCTCCTTCTTGAAGCACCAAAGGAAGGGGTTATTGTACATAATGCAGTAACGTCTTCATTAGTAATAGAGGTGAAAGAAACATAGTTCGAGTATCCTATTCTACTATAGCTTAAGGAAAAGGTGAGTTATGGTGTGATGAAGGGCTTTGACCTTACACAAAATGGAGTACTTTATTGCCAAAACTGATTATATGTGCTTGATATTAATAGGTTAAGAAAGAGATTAATGGAAGTAGCCTACCATTCCCGATATTCCATCCATATATGACCGACTAAGATATACCATGACCTGAAGGGAATGTTTTAGTGGGGAGGCATGAAAAAGGACTTTGCAGAATTTGCAGCTCAATGTCCAAATTATGAACAAGTGAAGGTAGAACACCAAAAGCCAGGAGGTTATATGCAGTGTATAGAACTTCCAACTTGGAAGTGGGATATGATCAATATGGACTTTGTTATCGGTTTGCCTCACTCATTTCCGAAGTTTGACTCCGTATGGGTAATAGTTGATATACTCACAAAGTTAGCATATTTCTTACATGTCAAGAGTGATTATAAAGCGAAAGAGTATTCCAAGATAAACCTCAAAGAGATAGTCAGGCTATATGGAGTCTCAGTCTCCATTATATCTGATCGAGGGGCTCAATTCACTGCGAAGTTTTGGAAGTCTTTCCAAAGAAGTTTAGGGACACAAGCAAATTTGAGTACAACATTCCACCCTGGAATAGTCGGTCAAGTAGAACGCACTATTCACACACTCAAAGATATGTTGTGAGCTTGTGCATTGGACTTTAAAGGTAGTTAGGTGGACCATTTGCCACTAATTGAGTTTGGCTATAATAATAGCTAACATTCAAGTATTAAGATGGCACCTTATGAAGCTTTGTAAGGAAGTGTAGGTCACCAATTAGATAGTTTAAAGTGGGTGAAGCCACCTAACATGGGCCAGATCTAGTAAACTAAGCCATGGAAAAAGTTAAGGTGATATAGTAGCGGCGAGAAACAACCCAAAGTCATCACAAATCTTGTGCGGATGCTAGGAGGAGAGGGTTGGAATTTTCAGTAGGATATTGGGTACTTTTAAGGATGTCTATAATGAAAGGGGTCATGAGGTTTGATAAGAAAGAAAAACTAAGCCCACGTTACATAGGGCCTTATAAAGTTATTAAGAAGATCGGGCAGGTTGCATATGAGCTAGAGCTACCCCAAGAGCTATTAATGGTTCATCCAGTTTTCCATGTATCAATGCTTCGAAAGTGCATAGGTGACCCATCCCGTATCACTCCCATTGAGGACGTGCAGGTTACAGAAGATCTCACTTATGAAGACGTACCTGTTGCTATTCTAGATCATTAAGTTAGAAAGCTAAGAAATAAAACAATAGCTTCAATGAAGGTACTTTGGAGAAATCAGCAAGCAAAAGAGATAACCTGGGAGGCCAAGGATGCGATGAAGTCAAAATAACCTTATCTATTTGAAGCTAAAAAGGACACCCAACATGCAAAATTGGAACACGAATAGGTACGTGTAAATGAATACTTATTTTGTTGTCAAAGGGTTTTTTTTAGATAAAGGTTTATACATGGTTAAGTTACCCAATTGTTCTAACATTCAAGGATGAATGTTCCTAGGGGGAAGGATGTAACGTCCCACATTTTACATGCACTAATACTATGTGAAATAAATTATGATATGGATTGGTCAAATTAGTGTCCATTCTGGAATGTGCTTGATTCTCATGTTAATGGGCGATATGGGCGTCTAACGTTTAAGAGGGTCTTGTGTATATATGTTTTATGTTAAATTGAGGATATCATAACCCTAAATAATGTAAAAGAATTTATGGGCTTGTATGACTTAATAATCTACTAGGTGAGTCAACTACTTGCTTAGCTTGAATTTGCTAGCTAAACGGAGATGAGGTTCGACGTCAAATTTGTTCAAGTCCGATTATGAATAAACTCCATTTTAAGGGTGTAAATTTGGCCCATATTTTAGCATCATAAATGGACCTTATTTTTATTCCAATAAGAGTGTTAAGAAAAGCCCAAGTATATCCCAAACTACTTGACTAATTGGGCCAAAAATGAATTAAGAGGAAAGCTGGAAATTGGCAGCCAAAGTCCAATAGATTTGATGCCAATTTTGGCGCAATTTTGGTGGAACTAGCTGTTGATTAATTAGGTTAAGTTTATGTCGTATTAGGAGGTCAAGAGGCCCAAAGAAATTAGTCCAAGATAGGCCTTTAAAAAGGGGATTACAAGCAGCAAATTTCAGTTCTCTTTTAGACTTGGAAAAATTTCAGCTTTCCCCATTTTCTCTCTACACTCTTCTCAACCTAGCAAAGCAGCAGCCAAATAACTCTTTTAGGGTTCTTAAGGAGTTCTTAAACTTTGAAGGTAAAGTTAAGTGATTATAATTGTGTTTTTAGTAAGGTTTCTTCATGAAAAACAAGTATATGATAATATGTATTGCTAAAAATTCTTAACAGCATGTGTCTAGAAAATTGTTGCACATATTTCTTTTGTTTTAGTGACTTTTATATGGTTTGTGGGCTATATTATGAAGATAATTTGATGTTATTAACATGATTTGAGTTTTATACATTCCCCTAAGGTTTCTGCCCAAGTTTTGGTGTCATTTAAGAAACGAATTTTATTGTGCTATCTTAAGTGTAATGTTGATTGGATTTATGGGCTGTTGGACTTAAAGCTATTGGCTCATGTCCTTAATGACTTCTTCAGTGCTATTATAAAACTGTATTAGTACTATTTGTATGTGTAAATGTTGTTGGAACAGTTTGGTTAATGTTGGAAAAGGTTTGTAATTATCGACATCGAAATGTAGCGAAGGAGGGAGGGGGATAAAGTTGTGCTGTCCATTTGTAAGTTGTGTTGAATTGTGACATATTGTTCCATGACCTTCCCTATTTTGGGACTATATTACAAATGGTTTTACGTGGTAAAAAATGTTGAAAACAATTTAGGTAAAGTTAAAACAGATTTGGGATTGTTGACGTCGAAGTATAGAGAAAGGATGTAATGTTATGCCTCTTCTTTGTATGTTGTGAAGAATTATTATGTGTTATACTTTGTGGACTGTTGTAAGAATGTTAAGGATCTAAAATGAGTTGTATGTGATGTGTACATAAGAATGGTTGCAAAAAATAGGATTATAAGTGAAAAGGTTGAAGGAATTCCTTTGCGTCACTAATTGAAGGCTTGCTGTCCGGGTGATCGTTTTTGTTATATTGGGCTATTAAGAAGTGTTTCTTTGCTGCTAATACTAGTATTATTCCCTAATATGATATAGATAAATATTTTGGGAAAAAGTAGCCACTCCAAGGTAGTAATGAGGTCATACAATGATGTATGTAAGGCTACTTAATTTCGTATCACTTGGTATAAAACATCGATCCTTTGGTAAGTAAAGGCATTTATCTACCCCAACATGACAAATAGCCATGCCTCCACTCTTTTACATTTTTATAAGCTTCAAATCTATATACATATATATTTACCTTCAAATCTATATACATATGTGGATACCAAGTACAAGAGTTCTTGTTGCTAAATAAAGTTCATGAGTTATTTCATTTCATGTGCATTTCATTGCTTATGTAACATACTCTCTTCATTGCCATATTGTTTTGTATGATTATTTACATATCACATGCGGCATATATAGACTTATAGATCCAATATTATGACCACCAAAAGATCATCTCAAAGGTAAATAAACGATAAAATATGTAGTTTTTGATGGGTGGTAGCCCGAGGGGTGGAAGCATCACCTAGCCAGGGACGATCCTATCATAGGTGGTAGCCCAAGGGGTTAA